>PISX010008728.1:0-80072 GCA_004024625.1 Mellivora capensis | reverse complement strand
GCCCTTGGGAAGGAGCCGTCCTCCTGCAGGTGCCCTCGGTCCATGTTCTTGAAACCAGAATCGGTGTCCAGCAGGGGATTTGGCCCGATTTCTGCTCAGCCTCGAGTGACTTTCATATCACACGGCCCCCACTGGTGAGTTAAGTGTCTAAACCACAGACCTAAGTGGGTAACTGAACATTTGCAGGGGTGGGAAAGGGCCCCTGTGGCACATTCCTCATGGGCCAAAGGAGACCAGGGCACCTTCTGAGCATGGATCCCAAAGAGAATCAGAGGCTGGAGGAGAAAGAACTTTCAGAGATGGGGCAGAGAGCGGCTCACTAGAGACTCGCAGGTCATAGGTGCCGAGGGCAGAGGCTGAGATGATGGAGACACTGGGTGGTGCTAGGGGAGGGGTCTGGTCACCTCCAGGTACCTCCTGCCTGAGCTCAGCATCCCTGGGCCACCTCTGACCGGCACCCCCACAATCTCCACCCCAGCACAGGGCCTAGGGACACTCTTAGTAATTATCTTTAAAAGAGTGTTCGAGAATGAATCTTCCTATAAAAACTCGGGTCAACAGTAATGAAAGGAAGGAATTCTTCTTTCCAGGATGACTCTGTGTTCTCTAAGCCAAATGGCTACAGACCTATCATGCCAGCTCCAACCACTCTGAGCTCTTAAGCATCCAGCTGCCTGCTCTCATTTCACTGGAGGCCTGGCCAGCATCTTAAACCTTCCTGTCCCAAACAGGGCTCTGCATTTCCTCCCTCAAGCCACTGCTCCCCAGCAGACTGACTCAGGGCAGGTCACAGCCACCCTCGCTCTGGGCTCAGGCATCCATGCCCCCCCACATCGGAGCCATTAGCAAGTCCTAGAGGAGTCGGTGACCATGTAGAAGTCCCCTTCTCAGATCAACCCACTTACCTTTACTCCATGGACACGGCCCAGGCCCGCTTCCCAACCTGCTGCCCCCAGTTCTGCCCAGTTCCCAGACCCGCTCCCCGTGGATGAGCCAGTTCCAACCACCTGCCCCACATCTCAGGCCTGGAGCTGTCTGGGAGCACAAACAGCAGACTCCGCACATCCCTACTCCATCTGCTGAGGTCCTGCAGGTACAGAACTCTCCCACAGTTGCAAAGAAAGTTCAGAAGAAGAAACTAGCATTTACTCTCAAATTCCTTTCGGAAAGAAAGTTTCTCTCCAAAAAAGACAGCCTCTTCCAAAAGAATTAGTTGGCAATTTTATGGCACCAGAAAATACTGACTTTTTCCCCCTCATTTTATCAAGTGCCTATGACGGGCTGACCCCAAGATGCCATGACATTGGGTTCAAGTCTGTCCACCTGCCTCATTCACTCAGGACTGTTGCATCATGTCCCCTCCAGAGTCTGGGCTGGCAGTTGTGGGGGGGGGGGTGCAGAATGGGGAGGATGGACGCCAGCATGAGGCATTCACTCCATGAATGGGTCAACACAATTCCACGTCCCCACCTCCTGCCCAATTCCCCCTCCCTCATTTGCTTCAGGCTTGGGATTCGGAATTCGGGTCCAGCCACCCCCAGCCTGGGACCCCATGGCTAAAGGAGCCGAAACAGCACCAACCATGTGTCCACAAAGCGAGTCCTGCTTGCTGCTCTGCCCCCCGCTCACTCGGTGATCTGAGCCTCAGTTTCCCCAACTCTACCATGAAGGGTTGGATTGAATGTTCAGGTGGTCCAGGAATCTCTGATTCTGGGCAGGAAGGCCTTGCTGAGATATTAATGGGAAATGGCACAAGTCCTAGTCTGATTGTCTCTCTTCGGGAGATGAGAAAGGAGAACAAACCTCGTCATGATTCTGATCCATGAACACCACGACCAGAGACCAGAGGACCCGGCCGCGTGCCTGTCACGGCTGGCCTGGCTGCCAGGAGAACTTTTGTTCCCGTGTGAGTGGAACAAGACGAAACCATGAGCAAAAACAATGTGCCCCTTCCCAGAGATGGGAAGCTGAGCCAGGGACAAGGAGTGAAGACCCTCCCGGATGACAGAGACTTGGGGGAGATAGGCCACGGTGACGGGGGGCTGGGGAAGAAATCTGATGGCAGGAGAGGGCATAGGAGATGGGGGCAGGGAGGGTCACCATCAGTGACAGCACCAGAATAACAGCCAGGAATGAGAAGCCTACTATGCACCGATGTCCTCAGCAAAGCCGCAAGCCCAGGGCCCGGCGCACAGTAGGTGCCGCGCGGCTGCGCTGATTAATCCTGGGGATGCAGGGAGGTCCCTCTGTGATCCTTTTGAAACCACATCTCCTCACATTTCTGATGTCTCAGGCCAGCTGTCAGGTACCACTACAAGTGAAACCTCTGAAAGAAAAAGACAGCAGTTCTCCAGAGATAGAAAGTGTGGGTTTGATCCAGAAAATAAATATGGTCCCCACCGTAGAGAACCCCTCATCCCATGAAGGAGGCTAACCTGGAAACAAAGGGGGAAGAGCACGGCCGTTGTCTCTGTAACCACTGCCTCTATTTTACAGGGAAAAGATGGCATCCCAGAGAAGTCTAATGATCTGCCCAAGGTCACGCAGCTTGGGACGGCAGGCCAGGTCCAAACCCGAGGCATCTACGCAGCACCCTGGAAGGTAAGAATCCCCGTCATGGCCACAGTTGGGGAGACGAGTCTGCCTCCCTCCCTGTCCCACTGCAGATGCCTGTTTCCCTGTACTGAGCCCGCAAAAGGGTGACAGCGGCCCCGTGGGCAGGAAAACACGGGTCTGCGCGGCTCCGTGAGGGGTCCTCGGTGAGCCTGCGGAGGAGAAGCAGGGACTATCTCCGGAGCAGAGACCTGTGGGGGTGAGAGCCACACCCCTTCCCCCGCCCAGGCCAGCTTTCTAGACAGGGTGGGAGCTGAGCCAGCAGTTCTTCCAATCTCAACTCCCCACCCCCGCTCCTGCCCGCCCTTCCTCCCTGCCTTCCCTCCTAAGACATTTACTGATGCCAGTTAGGTGCTGACCCAGCTATGGGGACAACAGACAGGTTCTTGCCCTGCGTGGACAGCCCATCTCTTACAAGCATAGGGACAGAGGGAGACTGGAGTGACAGCAGTCATGTGTCTCTTAAGCAGACATGAGGAGCACCTGCCGGGTAAGCCTCTGTATGAGGGGAACTAACAGTAAGCAAAGCCACATGGTCGCTGCCCCACAGAGCTCACAATCTAGAAGACGAGATGAGCTTATTGTAAAGCCATACAATCAGGGGCGCCTGCCTGCTCAGTCAGTGGAGTGTGCAACTCTTGATCTCGGAGTCGTGAGTTCCAGTGCCATATTGGGCATGGAGCCTGCTTAAAAAAATAATAAAACTGCACAATTAACAACAGTAACATTGGCCTAAAGAACAGGCGCCCGGTGCCCAGGAAGCATGTAATGGGGGGTGGGGGTCAGAGGAGGCTGGACAAGGCTTTCCTGAGGATGGATGCCTGAACTTGGGTCTAGTGGGGAGAGCAGGAGTTATCCGTCAGAGGAATAGTGCTCAGCTCAGTTTTGGCTGTTCTCCGCTTGAAAATCAACAGTCGAGGGACAAGTGAGAGAGGGAAGGTTTCTTTCTTTCTCTTTTTTCCTTCCTTCCCTCCTTCCTTCCTTTCTTTCTTTCTTTCTTTCTTTCTTTCTTTCTTTATTTTTCTTTCTTTCTTTCTTTCTTTCTTTCTTTCTTTCTTTCAGATTTTATTTACTTATTTGACAGAGAAAGACATAGCAAGAGAGGAAACACAAGCAGGGGGAGTGGGAGAGGGAGAAGCAGGCTTCCTGCTGAGTGGGGAGCCCGATGTGGGGGTTCAATCCCAGGACCCTGGGATCGTGACCAGAGCCAAAGGCAGACACTTAACAGTTGAGCCACACAGGCACCCTGAAAGTTTGCTTTATTTAAGAAGTTTGCAGGGGCGCCTGGGTGGCTCAGTGGGTTAAGCCGCTGCCTTTGGCTCAGGTCATGATCTCGGGGTTCTGGAATCGAGTCCCGCATCGGGCTCTCTGCTCAGCAGGGAGCCTGCTTCCCTCTCTCTCTCTCTGCCTGCCTCTCTGTCTACTGTGATCTCTCTCTCTGTCAAATAAAGAAATAAAATCTTTAAAAAAAAAAAAAAGAAGTTTGCAATCTAGGGACGCCTGGGTGGCTCAGTTGGTTAAGCGGCTGCCTTCGGCTCAGGTCATGATCCCAGCGTCCTGGGATCAAGTCCCACATCGGGCTCCTTGCTCGGCAGGGAGCCTGCTTCTCCCTCTGCCTCTGCCTGCCACTGTCTGCCTGTGCTCGCTCTCTCTCTCCCTCTCTCTCTGACAAATAAATAAATTAAAAAAAAAAGAAGTTTGCAATCTGGGTAGATGATGGAGTAATGTCTCAGACCCTATCTCCCCTGTACAGGCGAAGCCAGGGTGTTCTAAATGGGAAGGCGCAGGACAAAGGAGGGGCTTCTGCACAGAAGCGGGTGCCCATGCGGTGATTCATATGTGGGCATGACCCTGAACAGGCTTGCTGACATCCATGGGATGTTTGGGAAAGGAGTCAGGCCCCATCTTCCGGGAAAGATATTTCCTTCTCTCCTCAAGGCCAGTGGTCTGCAGGTCTCAAAGAAAGGAAGTTAGTTCTGCCACAGATCAAGGGATCCAGAGATAGGTCAGCAAGCAGGGAGTACATAAGCTTGAAGCAGTTTAGCCCTTAATATGGGTTGGAGTTAGAGCAGCACATGCAGGGTTCAAATGGGTAAGCATCTGCCTTCAGCTCAGGTTATGATCCTGGGGTCCTGGGATCAAGTCCTGCATCAGGATCCCTGCTCCTTGGAGAGCCTGCTTCTCCCTCTGCCTTTGCCTCTCTCTGTGTCTCATGAATAAATAAGTGAAAAAAAAAAAAGAATAGCATGTGCAAAGGTCCTGTGGCTGGAGGCAGGGCAGGGTAGTTAGAGCACATGAAGAGCTTTAAGACCCATGTAACTGAAAGGCAGGTAGGTGGGGACCTAGAGAAGGGGGCCCAGGCCAGGCCCTATGCGGCCTCACATTTCGGGTTAAAGATTTGAGTCTTCAATTCCTAGAATGGCAGGGCCCTTGGAGTATTTAAAGTGGTAGCACCAGAAAGGAGAGTTTGGGTTGGGCTCATTACATGCTCACTCATCCATTTAACAGATATGACCTTGACACACTCTGCCGTGGTGTTTGTCCACCCTCTTCCTCATGGTCACACCACACCCAGCTCTGCTCTGGGGATCCATCCTGACCCTCAGGATAAACCCAAACACACTTCTGTGCCCTCCCCCACAGCAGCCTGGGCACAGCCCTACAGAGACATCGCCGACTTATGCACCAGGCCCCTAACACCACCACGAGTCAATCCAAGTCAGACTTGGACTCTGGAGGGTGGCAGGAGGGGACAGCTTTTCATCTCCTCCCTATAATTTTCCCTCCAGACCAGAAGCTCCAGGAGAGCAGGTCAGTGTTGTGGTCATCTCATGCACAGTTGTCTTCCTGGGACCTCGCGCGGTGTAGCACAAGCAGCAGGACTGGGAAGCCTTGGGGGGAAGGGGAGTAACTTGCCCAGTGTGAGGACAGAAGACAAAGAAGAACACTGGGAACACATGGGTGGTGAGAAGTGAGGAAAACAGAACAGAGACAGCGGTTCACACTGTGACCTGTTCCATTTGAAGCAAGTACAAGTTGCTCTGGGCCTCAGGTGCGTGTGAGCACTGATCTACATCTCGGAAGAGCTTTGGGGAGGGAAATGTTTCTCATGAGGGTCATTCACACTAAGCTGGGGATGTTGTGAGAGGCCATGGGCCAGAGGGCAATCTCAGGTACACAGCCTGGGGAATAGCAGAGGCCCTGATCCCAGCTGGGCTTGGGGTGTCTGGCCCACTGCTCCTGAGGCAGAAGGCTTGGGCTAAGGCCCCAGGATGCATGGGGACCTCTACCCATGCCCTCTCAAACCCCTGCCCCCAGGTCGTTTCCTCCTGGGACCCCCGTGTGACCTCTGCTTGTCCCTCCCAGACCCACCTCACCCATCTATGGGTGAGGGCCGAGCTGGGGCTGGCCAGGCAGTCCCAGGTTCCCCAGCATGTCACACTCAAGCCCCACCTGAGAGTCCCTCCCAAGATACCCAAGAAACACCCACCAAGGTGTCCTAATACCCTAGGAGCCCTCCATACGTGGCTGGGTCTCTGCTGCCCTCACTGTCAGCTATGAGCTGCCTTGTCTGTAAGACAGGAATACTTGACTCATTCAGCAAATATGTAGCAGGTGCCTGGAGGATCCCAGGCCTTGTCCTAGGTGCAGAGCGGTACGGACAAGCCAGGTCCCTGCTTCCATGGCTTTCCATGTAGTGGACAGTCCTCCCGTGCTCCAGGCTTGAGGAGATCAGGGTGACAGAGATAGGACCCAGGACCCAGGAAAGTTGTGTGGCATGAAGGCCCCCAGCAGGGACAGGACCTGGGCTCTGGGGTTTCAGAGCCACGGACACGTCCTTACTCTGGCTCTGAGGGTTGGTGCTGCTTCCCCACAGACGTGAGGAAAGGCTCAGAGAGGTCAAGTGCATTGACCAAGGGCACACAGCTAGCCCGGGAGGACCCGGATCAGATCCTGTTCCTGTGTTCTTCCCATGACCCCAGTCTGTGTTTTGGTCCCAAAGATGATTCTGCAGCTGGGATCAGATCCCTGGGTCTGTTTCCACATCTGCCTCCTTTCTTAGGCTTCCCCAGTACCGGGCTGCCGTGACTTGGTCTCAGCCGCATCCCAAAGCCAGTCCGTGCCCCACGCACAAGAGGGACGTCAAAGGAATGAGCAAACCAGATTCTCTCGGTTTCAGTTTCCTCACCTGATAAACGGGGTGACTGATTCCTACCTCACAAAGTGGCTTCAAGGATTCAAAGTCTGATGTGAATGAGCTAGGTCATTGGCAAAAGTGTCTGCAGTTATCTCAGAGCCCTTAGCCAGCATGCTGGCCCTCTGCCAGGTGACTCTGCATTTCCTTCCATGGAGATGTGGCCTCACCTCCCCCACCCCCTCCTTGTATTTGGCCTGGTCTTGTGACTTTCTCTGGCCCCAAGAATGTGCCAAAGTGGCATTGCCCTTGTTCTGCCCCAGACATCAGGAGACTGTGCTTCTCCCTCTCCCTGGGACCCCAAGACTGCCATGGGCGGAAGTCCAGGCACTAGCCTGTAGACCAGACCCATGCCAGTCCATCAGCAGCCGCACAGTCCCAAGGGCAGGGCAGAGGCCAGCCAGACTGGCCAAGATTACCCCTGCCCACTCCCCACTGCCTCCAGACGTGTGAGCGAGAGGTCCTGGGCCAGCCGGCCACCACGGGTCCCCAGCCTTGTGAGCCACGTCAGTGTGTCTCGTTCGAGGCCATTCAAAGCCTCTGTGGGTTGGGTGAGTGCTACCCCCAACAGGTAGCTGCCAGAGCAGGCAAAATGCCTGAAGGCAGCTGGCTTTCAGGGAGTGTCACCCCCTCATGCCTTCCCACAGGAGGCCACACGGAAAAATCCATCACGAGCGTTCCAGGGCACTGCTCATAATAGAACAGGAAGCGTGGTGGAGAACCGCTGCTGTCTCAGGACAGATCAGGGGCTGGAGACTTCCCCGCAGTCTGAACACCGGGAGTGGGAGGAGGTAGACACAGAGCCTTCTCTCTGTGCAGACACTCTGAGAAGATAAAGGAAACTTGACTTATCAGCGGCACTCACGACATCGACATCAGCGGCGGGCGAAGATGCATTTTTAACAATTCAGCCTTGCAGACTCTCACCATTTATCTCAACAAATGCCAGGGTGACTTGTTCCTTTCCCTTCCCCCTGCTATGAAATGCTCAGGGAGGAGTTCTGGGAGAAGATGAAGGATTGACATGCAGGAAAAACTCACATTGAGATTTTCTGATAACATTTCATCAGCCACGCTCTGTGCTGAGCAGATTTGAGCAGACCGGCGGGCTGAGACGGACAAGGCTGAGCTGAGCCCGGCAGGGGTAGGGTGGGGATGGGTGGCTCTGGAAGCCCTGGGGGAGGAAGGGGACCCACATTTAAAGGAACCCTCTTAAGCCGGGAGCAAAGGGTCCCTGCCCCGCATCCTCCCACGGGAGGAGGCCCCGCTCTGGTCCCACAGCTGAGCCACCCCATAGGGATTCTGCAGGGCCCAGAGGATATGCTCCCCCCGCCCCGAGCCTATGCCTCCCCTCTACATCACATCCTACCCATCCAGGCCTAGAGTTCCTGGACAAAGACCCCAAACCCGTTTTAGACCCAGCGCAAGACTCTTCCTCCTTTCGCTCCCCCAAGAGAAGTCCACACTGCGTGTGTAAGTACCCTGAGGCCCCCGGGGGCCACAAGGCAGCTGTCTAGAGAGAGTAGAAGGTACAGATGGCCCTTGGATGTGCAGACTATGGACTCAAGCACAAGTCAGGCCTTGGCAGTTGAGGACAGAGCTGGGGGAGGGAAGAGGAGGGGTAAGGTATGAGGATCCCAGGAACACACTTGCCCTGCAAGTGACTCAGGTGGGAGCCCCAGCCGCAGGGCTCCTACCCTTGCATCAACCCTTCCCGCTCTCCCTAGCTGAGCCCTCCCGCAGTCCCAGGGGAGGCAACATTACTCCTGCTTGGTAGATAGACAAAGTGGGTCTCAACAGCCCAAGGGCAATGGCCAGCCCAAGATCACACTCAGGGGGCAAGGGACAGAGCCAGGATTAAAACCCCTACGCCTGGACCTGGTCGGGGTTGGGGAGGCAGTTCAGGGCAAGAGTCTGGGACGCGGATATGCACCAGCCCGCTTGGGGGGTGCACCCCTTCCCTGTCCTTGCCAGCCAGGTGATGCCACACAAGTACATGGTCCTTGGCACCTCAGCCTTCTCAACTGTACATTGGATGAGGATTCAAGTTCACAATCCGCCTTAGTCTGCTTGGGCTGTTACAACAAAATACCATTGACCGGGCAGCTAGGACATACAATTATCTCCCACAATTCTGAAGGCTGAGAAGTTCAAGATCAAGGTGCTGGCAGAATGGTTCCTGGTAAGCACTCACTTCCTGGCTCAGAGACGGCCACCATCTGGCCGTGTGCTAAATGTGACCTCTTCTTGTGTGAGTAAGGAGAGAGAGAGAGAGCTCTGGTCTCTCTTCCTCTTCTTACTGGAACCCCAGTCCCATTATAGGGCTCCACCTTGATGACCGCACTAAACCCAACCACCTCCCAAGGCCCCACCCCCAAGAGCATCACACTGGGGCCTAGAACTTCAACCTACGAATTTAGGGGGAAGGACAGGGACACAAACATTCAGTCCATAACACAATCCCTTACTGGACCCTGGAGGAGTCCCCAGTGTGCCCCCATCCATGTTTGCCTCCAATTTCCACCCTCCCCCCTGGAAGGCAGGGAGACCTTTGCAGGACTTAATTTTTGATTGAGAGTTTTGCTAAGGCCTCCGTGCCCGCGGTGGGGGAGGATGGCTCTTGGAGGCAAGAATGGATGGGGGACACACTGTGGCCACTGCAGGGACCAGCAGAGTTTGATGAGGCAGTGCAGTTGGGGTTGAGATCAGACAGGACAACTGTGCAGGATCTGGGAGCCCCAGACCAGGGAGACAAAAGGATGAGGAACAGGACACTGGCTGATCCACAGATGGGATGCTGGGAGACCAGCCGGACAGAGAAGGCTGCACTGGGCAGGGAATTCCCAGGTTGAGGAAGGATAAGGATCGGAACACGAGTGGGAGCCGGGTACCCCTCACGATGTTCTTTAGTGGGACATCAGGAGGCCCCCCAGTCCTGAAGCTCCCTGAGGGGACATTAGGGCACAAGATGAGCTCATAATCCTCCCCTTTTCCCTCCTTCCAGATGCCTGTTGCTCCTTGCCCACTAGTGTGGGGACTGAGGATGGGGCAGCCCAGACCTATGTGACTCAGTGGGTCTGGCACCCTCTCCTCTGCACCTGCACCAGGCCAGTTCTGGGACACAGGCAAGTGACAGGAGGTGATCTGCAGTGGCACTGTGACCTTGATGATGAAGAAGGGGCTAGTGGGCAGGAGGCAGGGAGGTGGGAAGATCAAGGATGGACACTGCACACCTGGGGACCCCTTAGGAGCAGGACGCTTACCCGGGAAGCCTGGGGACAGCCAGCGTGGGGTGCACGGGAGCTCAGAGCGGAAGGCAGCGCTGGGCGTCAGCCTGTCAGCACCGGCAATAATCCTAAAAAAGGCCTCATTATTTCTCCCAGGGCCAGGCACCCTTTGAAAAAAGGATGTTTCCTGCCAGAGTGCCCCCTGAAGATGCGTTCGTCACAGGCTATTGTGTAAATTCATGCCTGGCCCATTTAAGAGATGTGGTTTATCCACTTGACTGGCCTTCACGCTTCTTCTCCAAACTCTTACAACATGGTTGCTGTGAGGAGCCCAGGGAAGAGCCATAAAACACACCGGGTGAGGCCGGCTGCCAGGGCCTGCGGTCTCTGAGCTGCCTCCCACTGCAGAGGAGAGCCGAGGGAGGGGCCAGGGGTTGCGCTGCTCCAGACAGGGGTTGGTCCCCAGGGAGAAGACGCGTGACACCAGAGATGGCAGCTTGGTCCGCTCCTGCCACTGGGCTCACTGAGGCCCTGCTGTATGTGGGCCTTTGTGGGGTCTTGGGGTATAGCGGTGAACAGAGAGGAGCCTGTGTCTGGAGCGGGGAGGCAGGAAGGACAGGTGAACAAGGCAGGATGGGAGTGCTCCAGTCAGGAGAGTTACTGGGAAGAAGGTAACACAGGGTGACATGTGGAGACTGGCTGTGATGGCCTTGGGCTGCCGAGACTAGAAAGGCCTCTCTGAGAAGGGGACCTTTGAGGTGAGCCCGGAAGGATGGGGAGCCAGACCTGGGGAGACAGCGGGAATGATGAAGAGAGAGACCCACCCACAGATTTACACCGAAACCACCTGTGGTGCCCTCTGCCTTTATCCTAGTTCCTCTCCTCCTCCCTTAGAGATCAGTTGAAATGTCTCTTCCTCCAAGAAGCCTTCCTTGACTCCTCAGACAGGTTTGACAACGTGGGGCAGTGCTGTTCACAGTTTTGACTCTTGTCCTTTTTTGCAATAGGTAAATGTCTTGCTCAACTTTTCTTTCTGCTAGACACCAACTACCTCCTTCTGGACTGGCAGATGCTCCCTGCTAGATACTGGTGTGGGTCTGTCTTTGGCACAGCAGCAGCCCCAGCACCTAGCACAGTCCTGGCTCACAGTGGGCACTCCAGTGTTTGTTGAATGACTAAATAGATCCATTGAATCCAACACGATTTTCTCCTCCTGGCTCTTAACTCCTTTGTTAATTACTGTTTTTACAAGTTTGTGGGCTGATGAGATGTCAGTCCTCTGGGATGGTGAGCTATTGGTCAGTCCTTGGAATGAGCAGCCTTTAGATGGTCCCATTGATCCTCCCCTCCACACGTTCACACTTTTGTGTAATTCACTTCCCTTGAGTGTGGACTAAGCTTTCTGCTTCACACCTGTCAAACAGAACATGCTGGGAAAGCATGGGATTCATTTCTCATAGCAGATCTGGGAGCTCATTCTCACTCTCTATTAGATGGCTAGTCTTGGGGTGGGAAGCAGCTGTCATGTCATAAGTGGAGATATAGGTACACAAGAGTGAGTTTGGAAGCAGACCCCCCCAGCAGCTCTGAGGATGGGGACAGCCCCCACCAATGCCTTGATTGCAGACACGTGACAGACCCTGAGTTGGAGGCTTCCAGCTCAGCTGTGCCCAGATACCTGACCCTTAGAAATTATAGGGTCATTGATGTCTGCTGTATTTACCTGCCAGGGTTTGAGATCATTTGTTACACAGCTATACCTAATGAACACAGCCATTCAGAGGCTTAACATTCCCCTGTGGCTCCTCATTACCCATAAGATAATTTTCAGAATTTCTTTCAGTAGGATTGTCAACAGCATGAGGTCACCATCCTGTCCTAATCTTAGGTGTGCTTTCAATACCTAGCACAGAAGCTGAATTATAGCATAGCTGTGTGTTACTTGTTTGGGGGGCAAAAGAAGAAGAAAGGAAAACTGAAGTTCAAGTTTTTAAATAGCCCATTAGGTACAGCCTCAGAGGCTGGGTGGGACTGAGTATCCTCAGAAAATGAGGTAGAGCACAGTCGGTCTAAGACACTCCAGAATCACATTCACCTTGCCACAGCAACTGATGTACAGGGATTTAAATCAGTGGCATTCTTGATTTTTTTAAAATTATTATCTGATTCGAGAATTATTGAACATGGTTATTCTTTGGCTTTTTGAATAGCTAGAGTGAGGACAGGAAATTGAAACCTGGTGTAGCCACTTTGTCACCATGAATGACACCAGCCTGAGGCCAAAATCAATATAAGAAGATGGCTACAATAGAGAACACAATTAAAAAAAATTAACCTGACACCATGATCAAACCACTCCTGAACCCCTTATCTGGAGCCCTTTAGTTCTGTGAGCCAGTATAATCCCTCTATTATTTTGGGAAGTTGATGTTATGTTTTCTGCTTCTAAAAACTGAGAAGGTCCCATTTGATACAAGTTTCTATTTTTAAAATCTTCTTTCTCTTGTTCCCTATTCAGCTCAGTTGCCTAATGAGTCTGTCACTCGATGCTTCTATATGCTAGGCTCCTCTGCCCGTCCTTCCACAGGGACTCACACTCAGAATGGAAATATAAAGGACAGATAGCCACCGACTTAAAGTGTCTCACTCCCTCTGTGGAAAGGAGTGGCAAACAAAAGACAGGAATCAAGACTCCATATTTTCTGACAGAGGTGTCTGAAGCATGGAAGATAGAGCAGTTAGTTCTTCCTGGTGGGATCAGGGAAGGCTTCTGGGAGCAAGTGACACCTGAGCTTGTCTTTGGGGAGGGCTGACAATTTCACCAGGTGGAAGAGGGGACAGGTATCACAGACATGGGAGACACTGATGGAAAGGCCCAGAACTAGAGGGTGGAGGGGGGTTAATATATTAGGACAATATATACTATGATTAGGGGTGAGGGTCCACATAGGGCAGAGACCAAGCCTGGAAGTGTGCTGGGGGTCAGCACGTGTCTGACCTCGAATGTGCTCTGAGGGGTCTGGATCTATCCAAACATAAAGTGGGCCCATCAGAAGTGTTTGAGCAGTCCACAAGTCATGGTCTCTGAAAGGTTAGACCCTATAACATCTAAAGTCCCCTCGGCTCTAAAACGCTGGGAACCAGCAAAGCCAGCAATGGCTGTTGACTTTATTTGACAAAAATTAACAGGCTTGTTTGAATTGAAGTTACACAAATGGGTTCATGAAGTCCTAGGAGGGACGCTGGGGGCAGGTCACAGAGACCTGAGCTCATGGGGGAGATCTGAGCTCTAGTGGCCAAGGCTCACTCGTGCAGGGGTCCCACAGAGAAGACACAGATCATCCTTCTGGGGACAGCATCTTTTTACCTGCCAGATGCGGCAGCCACTTCCAGATCTCCCATTGCTTCTGTGGGAGTTCTCGTGCAAGGCTCTGAGGAGCAACCTCCCTCATACCAGACCCCCCAATCTAGCCCCAAATTAAATCAAACCCTTTTCCTGCTCTCTTTGATAGTTTACATTCAGGTTTCTCCTTTGGGAGGGAGCTTATCTCATCAAATTGGTAGAAACCAGAGCAGCCATTGATAGGGGACCTTTGAAGAAGAAAGTCAGGTCAATAAAACATCAAAGGCAGTTTGGCTCCCTGGGTAACAATGAATAATGGTGACAGCATCCCCATTCTCCCAGCAAGGCCGAGCTTCAGATGTCCCCAGTGGAATGGAAGAAAATGCTGTTCTTGAATATAACCAGGAAAAGCATCCTCATATGACCCAATGTGACAGATCCTCTCTCAGCTGCTGCATGGGAAAGACCAGGAAACTAGAGCGTGGTAGGCTAGCCCCCTACCGGAGGACTCTGCGGGGGAGGCCTGGCCCCCAGCCTGCCAGGCTTCAGCCACACATGCCACCCACCTCTGCTCAACCAGTCGGACTCACGCCAGCGGGATCCTGGAATGTCAGGTCTTCCGGACCCTTCAAGCTGTGCTGGTTGTGGGATTGGGATCTAGAAGACCTGAGTTTGAATTCTGACTCATTCAGTGCTCTGGGAAAATGGGATCATCGTTCCAAGGTCATGTTTGTGTTGTTGGGCATTGAAGGGCAAACGTGAATTGTATGCGTAGTACCAGCTCATGTTCAATGAAACAGAGCATCAGTGAACACTGCCCTGAGTGGAACTAAAGGCATTGTTTTGCTGCTCTGAGAACCAAGCCCTGGCATGTAAGGGTCCAACATGACACATACTGATGTCTCTCCCAAGCAGAGAATAAATCTCACTGATGGGCAGATCTTGTGTCTCTGCTGTTTTCAGTACCTGGGTTTTGAAACTGAGGTCTTCCTGCTCATCTGTGTCAAGCTGGCAGAAGAGGAGCTTGAACAAGGGTCCCAAGGAACAGACACAGTCTCAGCGTGTGTCACTTCCACTCACATTCTATTGGCTGGAGTGCAGCCACATGATCCCACCTATATGCAAAGGAGTCTGGGAGATGGAGTCCTGCTCTGTGCCCAGGGAGAAGGAGAACCATATTTGGTGAACAGGTGGATGGTCTTCCTGCCATCCCGGGAAAGGTGAAATGATGTCCCAGGAGACCCAGAGGGTAAATAGAAGAACCCAGTCTCCTGAGTGTGCAGCAGTGCCCCAGGCTCTTCCCTCTAGATGTCACACCAGAATGAGGCAGAGTCACAGGACTGGCCAGTGCACCAGAGTCAAGGCCCACAAGGGGAAGGGAGGGTACAGATGGTCAACACATTGTCTCTGTCTCCCTGCCAGGAGACACAAGACACAAGACACAAGAGAGCCACAGAACAAGGGCTCTTGGCTGTGAAGTTGGTTCAGATGCAAAGTTGGCCTCAGGGTCCCCTGGGAGCCCCTTTATTCAGGGACTTGGGTTGTTGCCTTTACATTTCCCACCGGACTGTCTTTGTGAGCCCTAAGTGCACAAACTTCAATCCATGTCTCTGGCACCTTCCACACATTGACACCTTCATAACTTGCCTTTCCCATTGCTTATTCCCCTCAGGGTCCTGATCTTTGGCTAGGCAGATCTGATAGAGTCAGGCTACCATACCTTGGATGAAGCTGGTTCAAGGGGTACTTCTTTCTCAGGAGCTGGATTCAACAGAAGCCCGTGGGAGGGAAGATGATCATGCAGGTCACCAATTTGAAACCCTCCCATCAGACCAATGAAGACACTGACACTCAGAGGTAAGATGCTTTATAAATGCACATAGCCCAATCCACTGATGTACCTGGATATTGAATATATACAATGTTGCTTAGGATAGCTAAAAACTGGGTGTAATTTACACATGTTACCCCAGGAGTTGGGTAAAGTTATTTATGTCACATCCATTCAGTGGACACCTAGGCAAGAATTCCACAATTAGAAATGATTCTGCAGAAGATATTAGATAGTAAGGGAGGATGTTTATGATATAGTAACTATAAACAGAAGATTATAGAGCAGAAGATATAGTATGCTCTCTTTTTCCTGGGAAAAACGTAAACATATAGAACCACATATATGTGTGTATACATTAAGGTTTGATAGAGGTTTGACAGTATCTTTTTTGTTTTGTTTTGGTTTGGTTTTGGGTTTTTTTTGGCTATTTTAAATTTTTATTTTTTATAAACATATTTTTATCCCCAGGGGTACATGTCTGTGAATCACCAGGTTTGATCATAAGATTAAGAGTGCTTTTTCTTTATATTTTCTATAATAAACATTTATAATTTTTGCAAGAGGAAAAAAGATGCACTCTTACCCTGAGATGCTTAGAGGTTTTCATTTTGGCATCCCCAGGAATTTATAATACCTAAGAATAAGAAGGTTATTTTCTTCTGTGACTTTAGGTCTTAGGAACCAGGGGCTTGTGAAATGGAGCCAAGTTTCCTGACGGCATGGTCTGGGCTTTTTCTTGCCTTGGAGATCCTTAAGAATTATTTTTTGTTTTTTGTTTTTGTTGTGAAAAATGTTCTAGATTTCAGTTTTCTCATGTATAATTCTAATCAAGTTCCACCTTCCTGATTAAATCTGAGCACATGTGAAACCGTTCAGTAGCACTGTATTAATGAGAGCCTCGTAACAAACAAGCCCAAATCTACGTGACATTCTGCAGCAAGTAGGCATTTCTCATACATCTAATGGTTTAGAGCTCTAACTTGTGGAGTGGACGCAGGTCCGCTCCATGTGTCTGTCACCCTCCTGGGACCAGCGGGCTGGCCAGGGCATCCTTGTCTCATGGCAATGATGGAGGCACAGCAGGGCACGCAAAAACATGTGATTCCTCTTAAGACCTTGACTCAGAATTGACAACTGTCCCTTCAACATTGACCAAAAGAAGACATGGGCAACCCCAAAGTCAAGAGCCCAAGAGATCGAGGCCCACTCTGCCTTCTCTAGGAGGAACAGTGTCACGTGGCCTGTGCATAGATAGGGGGTGAAGGACTGGGACCAGTTCTCCAACCCAGCACCACACACCCACAAATGGTCACTGTGGCCAGGTCCTGGTGTGAGAGGGCTGAACATACCCTGATCTCTTTAAAAATAACGTAATTTCCCCCAAAGACTCTAAAAACAATACATGCTTATTGTGGAATTTATTCCATAAAGGGGGGGGGGGAATTAAGACCACCATTGATTCCTTTTCCTTGGATGGTCCCTGTTAGGATTTTGCTGCATTTTCTTGCAGGTGGCACATCACATGGAGAAGGGATGTGCCTCCAAGGCAGCAGGAACAGCAGGTGCCAAGGAGAGGGAAGAGCCAGGAGGTTCCACGGATGAAGCAGAGAGAGTTGAGGATGGGGCAGATCAGGAGAGGAGGGCGAGGATGTGCTGCTGGTCCAGAGCAGACAGGGCTCCATGAGCCTGAGTGAGACAGGGAGCTTTTATTCCATGCAGGAGGATGACATTGGGGGCCTTATGCTGAGCAGGACCACCCTGCCCAATTTGTCAGGTATGGGGACAAAGGAGGAAGGAGGGACACCAGTTAGGCATCTCTTACAGATATCTAGGCAAGAGGTGCTGGTGGTGGGATCCAGGGTGGTTGCCAGTGCAGGTGGTAAGAAGGTGACTAATTCCAGACTGATGGTAAAATGAATCCAACAAAGTCTGTGGATGGGTTCGTTGTGGGATATGAGAGAAACACAGGAGTCGGAGGGGATTTGAGGTACTGGAAGGAGTAAATCGTCATTCACTGAGATGTGCAGGCTAACTTCTGCATATGAACATCCTTGAAAGGTCGGACAGTGACCTCTTGCTAGGGTGATTTGGGGTGGAGTTGTGGATAAGGGATGTGGTGCCCAGATTCAACATGGCGGGGCAATGGGTGAAGGAGACCTCAGGCTGGCAAGCTGTGGCCACCGCCCTCTGGACTCCCAGACATGAGCACAATGGAGATTGCAGTGTGGACCACTGGGTCATAGCTCATGGAGAGCCTGTGACTTGCTGGCATTTGTCAAGAGCCATGCTGAATTCTTGACCATGGAAACCTGGGAGGATGTTACACTCGGACTTTGACAAAGGAAATGACATACTTGGGGTGAGGATGTTTGAGATGACAAACACAAACAGAAGTGAAGGGACCCCTTCTGCTCCAATGCAACTGGCCTACTCTTCTTCCAAAAGTGAATACTGACCAGCAAGGAATGAATACAAGACCCTGTGCACAGAAACAGCCTCTTGCCAAGGAAAAAAGATGTGAGGAAAAAGGAACATAAGCCCATGGAGGGAGAACTTCATAAAAAGAATTACCCAAGATTCCTAAGAAAAGCTCAGATAAGCTAGGAAGTTTTGAAGCACAAAACAAAAAATCTCAGGGTCAAGGGCTCAAAGAATAGTTATGATAATTACAAAAAGAGCGAGTTGAAAAAAGAGCGGGTTTATCTTAAGGAAGAGATAGAGGGAATGAATGCAAACAGTACATGGATAAATACCACAAAAATCAATAAAAAATAAGTAAGCATGAATGGAATTCCACTGGGGACACAGAACAGCAGTTTCAGGAAATCACTCAAATCAAAATGGAAAAGAACAAAGTTGGATAAATGAACATAGACCCCCTCCCATCCCCACCCTGCAGGGCCCAGGTCCAGCAGGACTTCCTGTGGGTCTGCTTGGTGGGGCAGTGGGACACGGTGACCACAGTGGCCGCGGTGTGTAGACTTCGCTCAGGCCCTCACCTCCCTGGCCTGCTCCATGGCTGCTGTCTGTCCTCTTACAGACACTGTCTACTTTTGCTCCCTCACCCATGGGCCACAGGGGTCATTCTGGGGCACCTGGCTGGCTCAGTCAGAAGAGTGTGCAACTCTTGATCTCAACTCTTGATCTCCGAGATTATTTCATAGCTACGGCAGCACTTGGTGGTGGGCGTTTCGGTTACATGATGGGTAAACCAGTCTCTGTAGCTGTGGAAGATGGCGCATGCACATCACAGCCTTTTCTGTTCTAGAATTTCTGTGCCTTGGTTTCCCTGTTAAACTAATGGAATTCTTAGAGGATGTTTCAAAAGAAAGGGGTGGTTCTTTTTTGGGGGGGGAGGGTTCTTTTTAATCGATCTCTTTGTAAGAGCTTCCAATCAAATTGCAGCCACATGTATGAGCAATTGATCTGGCAGCATGCACATGACCTTCACTGCCTACTACTTATCCTGCAGCGAAGATGCTTGCCGTATAAGGAAAGCATCTCCCAGGGACACAGAGAAGAGATCCAGCACACCACCTGCCTCACCCTGGGAGCCCTCAAGACACTGTGCAACTATGTGCAGTGGTCCTGAGGCAGACGCGCCAGACTGTGCACAGACAATATCATTTCCTGGGACAATCTTTGGTACAATAATCCTTGGTTCTCAAAGGTTTCAAGAAAATACAGGTTACATCGGTCTTTTCATTGTTTCCAATCAGCACTTTTGAATCTACTAACACTCTTTGCTGGGATGAAATGTGATGAAAAGACTTTGCATCTGAAAGGCTCCTTGCAAGCTGAACAAGGGAGTGTCCCTCAAACTGCAGGCAGGGGCCAGGATGTGTCTGCTAGGAGACCTGTTCTGTGATCCCAAGATCTAGGTAGGCAAAGGGGTGGGGACCACAGTGCAAGGGGGCGGGTCCTGCTATGCACCTGAGCTTCCGGTCCCACCCACCCACCTACTTCTCCCCCCTATCCCCCCCCCCCCACCCGGGCGCATTTCTCCTGTGCCTGCAGGGCAGATGGCCATCCCAGGAACAGCAGATTTGTATTTCGTGAGGACGCTTTAGTCCAAAGATCAATGATGCTCTCGGAACCGCTCTGCCAGTCCATGGGAGCGGATGAACCTGGTGAAAAGCCCGCAAAGATCCAGCTAAAATTAGACAGTCGCCTGCAGAGGCCAGGTCCGCAATCACAGCGCATGGATTTCCAAAGTGGTGCCAAAGCCAAGTGACTTTAATTGGTCTCCTTGTTCTGTCTTTGTGAAGAGGGATCTTTTGTAATGAAGTGGTTCCTTCTCCGGAGAAATGGAATTATTTGAAGGCAGGCTCTGGGTTTATAGAAGTGCAGAGTGGGTGGTGGAGCAGAGCATGGGAGAGTCGGCTCTGTCCTTATCCGTGTGACCTTGGGCCACATTATCTCACCTCCGGGAACCTTGTTTCCATGAAATGCTGGAAACAAAAACAGAAATAGAATAATTTTTGATATCTATATAATATATAGGTATGTAATTAATGAATAAAGTTTATGTCATGTATGTAATATGCATGTAGTATATATAAAGACAAAGTTTATTTTTTTTAAAGACAGAGAACACAAGTAGGCAGAGAAGCAGGCAGAGAGAGAGAAGGAAGCAGGCTCCCCGCTGAGCAGAGAGCCCAACTCGGGGCTGGATCCCAAGACCCTGGGATCATGACCTGAGCCGAAGGCAGAGGCTTCAACCCACTGAGCCAGCCAGGCGCCCCATAAAGTTTATTTCATATATATATATATATATATATATATATATATATATGTAAAATAAAAGCCTGGCACATAATATATAATTAATATATTTTTTGAGTTTTTTTTTAGTTTTTCTTATAATAAGCTACAGAAGCCTGGGGTGAAAGGAAGCATAATGCCAGCCCTTCTCTTAGTAGAAGGGGAAACTGAGGCTCAGAGAGGTTAAGTGGCTTGACTAAGGCCACACAGCTCAGCAGCACTAAGGGCCCGGCAGGTCAAGGCCATTTCGGGCTCCACCTCCTCACTGGGTCAGGAGGACCTGTGGGGCCAGGTCTACATCTACAGGTACCTGGGGTGGGACATTAGGACCCTCGGGTTCTGCCAACAATTTGCCATGTGGCCTTCGTCAAGCCAAGTGTCTCAGTGCCCAGGTCAGTTCATCACGACAGTGCCTTCTGAATGCTAGGGCGCTAGTCTGCCAGCCCGGCTGGTCTGCCCAACTCCCTCTGGGACTGTCACAGCTTGCAGGCACCTGCAAGCCCTGCGGGCAAGGAAGCAGCTGCGCCAGGTCTCTCCTGCAGGCTGGCTGGCAGAGAGGGGGCCGCCGAGTACCTGCGAGGAGGTGGGAGCTGGTGGTGAGATGCAGAATACACAAGGGGGAGTAAATTCATGCCGATGGGGCCTTGGGGCAGGAATAAAGCAACGTGAAATACACGCTGTTAGAGCGCAGGCTCTCATCCCATTTCATACACCGGAAAAGCAGGCTTGGCGAGGTCAGGTGGGCTGCTGGAGTCAAGAGCAATTCTCTGGAGCCCAAGTCAGGACTTGGTCTTGAAATCAGTGCACTCCCTGTCCCAAAGCTGCCTTTGCAAGTGACCAATATTAAGATGCCGAGGGAGTGGAGACATCAGCACAGAATAGATGATCAATGAGGGCATGAGAGAGGGGGCTTGTAGATCCTGGGACATCCAGTTCCAGATGGATGAGACAGCCTTGTGCTGCCCACCTCCACCCGGATGTCTCCCAGAGAGAATTCCCCAGCGGTAGCTTGCTCCTGTCTTGGGGACAGGCGGGGACCTGAGGGGCCCCCCGCCCATCCTTCTAAGGGAAAGTGACCTTGCCTGGAACAATTCTTTCTGTTGCTAGTAACTTTCTTGCCCCACCCTCATTCCTATAAAAACCTTCCATTTTGTACACCTCAGAGCTGCTCTCTGCTTGCCAGACTGAATGCTGCCTGATTCTTGTATCATTTAATTCAGTCAGTTAGGTGGTCAAATGTACCCTGTAGAATTTTGTTTTTTAACAGGGCCAACCCCTCGCTGGGGGCTAGGGCATGGAGATGAATCAAGCAAGGTTCCTCCCCTGAAGAAGTTCCCACTAATCAGGGAAGCGTTCTATTATAAATTATATTTTGATACTTACCATGAAAAGAGCAAAAAGGAAACTATGTGGAAGATACAGACAATGCAGAGGAGGAAGGGGTGAGCTCCAGTTTGGCCAGGGTAATCAGGGACGGCTTCTGGGAGGAGGCAGCAGTGTCAGGAAAAAGACGAGATCCCCTCCCTGCCCACCCAGGGCTCTTTCTGCTTCCTTCCAGCCACCTCTCAGTTGGCAGGTGGTGGTGGGGGGAGTGGTGAATTCAGGGTGCTTTTTCTGGAGTGAAGGGCTGGGGCTCACCTAGCTGGGCTGAGAGCAGAGTAGCTGTCCTTCCCATCTCTATCACTCTGCCGCCAGGCCCACCCTCATCACACCCTGCCATCCCCTCCTTCCCTTGAGTTTCTGCAGAAGCATGGCCACATAATATCGTAGCATCATTGGGACACACCAGCATTCATTCGCTTCCTCAATCATGTATTCATTCCGTGTGTGTGCATTGTGCCTGGCACAGTCCTAGACAGAGAACAGGGCAGTGAGGAAGGACTCAGTCCCTGCTTGTGCACTGCTCACAGCTTGAGGGAGGGAAATGAGGCTTACAGACATGCACTAACATGCGTGTAATTTCTGGAACTATCTGGAATACTGAAGAGAACGCTGTGGAGCCACAAGTCACCCTCTCTGCAGGCACGGGGACTAGAGATAGACAAGGAGTCAGGGAGAACGTCCCAGGTGTGAAGAACTGCATGAGGAGTAGGTCTCCTGATGAGGTGAGGGGAGCATGAGCACACGGGGCAGAGAGGGAGCATATGCAAAGGCCCTGGGGAAGCAGAAGCAAGGCAAGAACAGGGAGCAGTAGCACAGAGTGCAAGGGGAAGTACTGAGCATCAGGAACTGGCAGGGTTTACAGGCTCCAGCCAGGCTGGCTGTGTCCATCCCAAGAGTAAGCGGGAACCCTGGCGGGTTTTAAGCGGGACCTGGTGTGGTCAAATCGGCCCTTCAGGGAGATGCCCTGGGAGTTGTGTCTCCTCAAATCTGTCTCCCACCCCCAGGTTGTGTCTGCCTTCCATACCTGGGGGCACAGTGGGGAACAAGGCCAACCACGCCACAGGTGCTGAGGGGGTGTGGACACTCTGAGGTGTGCAGGGGGATGAAAACATGCAAACAAACACCTATGAACTGTGCAGAGTGAAAGGGGCCACGAGGGACAATGAAACAAGGGGAGCGGGCAGGACAGGAATGTGGCACTATTGCATTAGTGTGGGGGTTGGGAAAGGGATCCGAGCAGCTTAGCAAGGTGGCATCTGAGCCAAGATTTCATGAGGGAGTTGAAGAAGGCGACATGTCATCCTTATATTCTGTTCAGTGTCACCAGAGTCCCCTCCTCAGGGTCAGGTCCTCTAGCCCACCCCCAAGAGTGCCCAGAGGTTGGCCAAGTCCCGCCCAACCCATGTCACAAGGAGGCACCTTGCAGATCAGCCCCGTCCCCGACCTGGCTCTCCAGGCCTTGGAATACGCCTCGCTCCCCGCCCCCGCCCACCCCTGTCCCTCCCCCTCCTCCATCTCTCCCATCCTCCTCCCTTCCTCCCTTCCAGGTCCCGTTTATTTTCAGAGCCTCCGAACCCTTCCCAAGCCTCTGACATTTACTCTTTAGAATCAGAATATTTTCTATATCTCTTTCCCAGGGCTAGTCTGCTGGGCGAGATTTCCCTGGGGTTCTAACCTGCCCTTACGGAGGTAAAATGGGGGGGGCAGAGCTGGCTTATGTCAGCCCGGCACCAGCTGTGCCAACCAGCAATTATGAGGTGCCCACTGTGCACCAGGCTCTTCTCCGAACCACCACAGTCAGCGCATTTAAGAACCCTGCGGGCTGGGCATTACCATCTGTGCACATCAGGTGTACCGGGCAGGGAAATCACAGGCTTGGGGCAGGTAAATAACAAGTCTAAGTTCACCTGGCAAGTGAGAGGTGGGACAGGCATGAAACCACACCTCCTGGGCTCCAAAGTCTGTTTCCTTCCTCTGTGCTCTGCCTTCAAGGTCCGCGGGGGCTGGGGCCCTAAAAGATGGGCAGCATTTGGGGGGACCAAGAGTAATTTAGGGTATGCAGTAGCCAGGCAGAGGGAACAGCAGGAGTAAAGCACAGAAGTCAGAACACACCAGGCATGTCTGGAGGGCCCATTGGGAGGCCTGGGGTGGGGGCTCAGCGCAGGTGTTGGGGAGGACCAGGACAGCTTGGCAGCAAGTGAGAGAAAATCGAGTTCATTCTGGCTGAGCCTGAAAGACACATTGGCTTCTCTGAGCAGTCAGAGATAAAGGGATAAAGTGGGCGGGGGTAAGAGGAAAAAGTGCTGACCTGAGCAGACAGACGCAGAGAAGCCATGGGCCACTGGAGCGGACACAGGTCCAGAGCGCGTGCGCTGTCGACACCACTCCAAGCACGTCGCACATGCTGTCTCCTCTACTCTCGGAGCCGTCTTGTGGGATGGGCATTATCTCCAGTCTATACACGAGGAAATTGAGGCTCAGAGAAGTTGAGTAACATGCCCAGGGCCACAGAGCAAGTCGGGGGCACAGATGTGACTTGGACGTTGGCTCTAGAGTTTGGGTCTTCACCCCTCACTGCTCCCCCCGAGGTAGGACTCTAAGTTCCTGGCCCTGTTCTGAAAGCAGGAGCACAAGTATAGTTGTATTCGTTGTATTATAGACGTAGCTCTGGGTTCTGTTTTGTTCCCTACTTAATTATGCTTTACGTACCACTTCAGCTTGTGCAAGATCAGTCACTAATTTCAGCTTTTTACCCCTACTCCCTGTTTACCCACTGATTGTAGAAACCTAACAGTGCTCAGCAGTAACCTGTGTCTTGAAGTATTTGATCTTTCAAAGTCCCAAAGAGAGTCTCATTGTCCGGAACATTGCTTACCCTCAGATTATTTCAAGCAGCCCCACTCAAGATTTTGAGAAACTCTTCACCTTCCTTTCATATATATAAGCTGTCCCTAGGCTCAACATGGCAAGGCAGCTTCGGGAAGGATCTCCTTCCTTATCACTGGGCTGTCCTTCTGATAAATCTTTCTTTCCTTCAAAACCAGGGTCTGAGCCATTGGCTCACTGCGTCTTGGGCGCACAGACAAGTTTGAGTTGGGTCACGTGCCCTCCTGCTCTGTTGTTAGAGGCCTTATCATGGCAGCCTGGCCTGTGACGCTAAGTGGCTTCCCTAAATAGGAAATGAGGGGCCATCGAATGTCACAGGGATAACACCAGCAGATCTGGGCTTTAGAAACACACAGGGAGGCAGTGCCGGGACAGGTCTGGGAGACAGAGGACATGCCCAGGCAGGAGCCAGGGAGGGCTTCACTTGGCACAGCAGTAGAAAAGGAGAGGGGAACCCAAGTGAGATGCTCAGTGCCGGCCCCCAGGCCACTCAGCCTGCACTGGGGGAACAAGAGGTGGGTGCAAGCCCCTGGTGGGGGCACGTGGGTGACAGACGGCGCGGCTCCAACGCTGCCTCTGGGTTTGCATCACTTCTGGTTCATCCGTCTCACTGCAGGCAAGAGGCAGCCGGGGTCTGGCCTTGAACTCTCTGCCCAGGGTCAGCTTCTGGAGCAGGCTTCTGGAGTGGCGGGGAGTGCAGCCCTGCAGGCTCACACAGATGGGTTTGGAGCCCCTGAGGTGCCCACAGCCTGGCTCTGGAGGCCCCGCAGAGCCATAGCCTCCCCTCCAAAGAGGAATAGGGCAGGGATGGGTGCAACCCAGGGTTCTCTGAGGCTCTGACAGTTGTTGGGGACACAGCTGCCTCCTCTGGGCTCAGAGCAGCTGGCCAGATGGGTGGAGATGCTCTTCACAGAGGACAATGGACCTTGCCAGAGAAGGAGACCAGGTGAGGCATCCATTGACTCCTACCCCATGGCTTGCCTGGGAGGAGCAGGGTCTGACTCCAGGAGGAGCAGGCATGACTATTTCCAGGGCCAGTATGGAGTTCGGGGCTGTGGGCCCCGATCCCGTGGGGATTCCATTCTCAGGGAACCTCACGGCCCTGACCTCAAAAGCCAGTAAGGGCCATGGGCCGATGATGCCCCTCTCATGGGTCTCATGGGGGCTCTAAGTGATGGTCCCAGCAGCATTGCAGCAGTCCCTTTCCCCATCATGCCTTCCCTTAGATCAAACACATCCCTGGCTTTCATCCAGCACTGCCCAGCCAGAGGCAGTGTCCCTGCGGCGAGGGGACCCCAGGCTCCTTCCATCCCAGGATGCCCCCCACCCCATGAGCTCAGGTCAGAGCATCTTCTTCCAGCTGCAGAGGGGACAGAGAGAAGACACAACGGCTTCTTAATCCCCTCAGGCAAAAAGGTGACACTCACATCACTTCTCCCAACACACCACCGATTGCCCAGATGTAAAGGGGGCCCGGGAAATGTCGTCCCTCCCACAGCCGCCTCACAACCTCTGCCGCCCCTCTCCCTCACCACTGCCTGTCATCCGCATAGTCACCCCCACGTGCCCGGTGACACCGCCCCCACACTCACTACCATCGTTCACCTCGTCACATCGCTGTAAGGACCCGGAGGAGTGGGGAGGGTGTTCAGCAGTCCGGGCAGATGGTGGTCTGAATCCCAGCCCTGCCCCTTGGCGGCTGTGTGGACTGGGCAGGTCCCATCCCCCTTCCCCAGCCTCAGGCTGTGCGTCTGTAAGTGGGGGTCCTGAGGCCCAGCTCACAGGGCTGCCACAGGGCTCTGTCGTGGCACCTGCTGGACAGTGGTCAGCACGGGGCCTGGCCCTTCACTTAGTGGGAGCGGCTGTGGTGGGGGGACCGGTCCCCTGGGAGGGGCAGGAAGGCCCCAGGGAAGCATATGGGCTCAAAATATGGCCTTTCCAGCTGGCCTTCCATGTGGCAGGTTTTGAAATTTGATTCAAAAACGAGCAGAAAGGCTCCACGGAGAGGGGAATGCGTTAGGACAGGTGATACGGGAGAGAACAGAGCCTGTGCGTCTGCAAAGACATGGCTTGTGTCGCTCCCAGAAGGAAGTCCCCTAATATAGCAGCCCCAGACACTGAGACACAGAGGTGAGGGGGCCGGGATCCCTGGTGGAAAGATGGCAGCAGCGACGGGGCTGATGTGGCAGTCATCGTGCTCGGGACACTGCCCCGGGAAGAGGGTCTCATGGTGATGGTGGGGAGCCTGGGAGGAGCTGGCTGGCACCGACCTGCCAGGTGACCCTGGGCACACCACTCAAGGACTCCAAGCCTCCCTCCTCACCTGCCTCCAGCAGCCACACTCAGGCCCAGGCTCCCCGACCTCCCCATCCCCGGGGCAGAAGGCAATGGGCCACAGGGTGGCCGTGGCGGTTCGGAGAAAGGGCACCGGGATTTACGGACATGGCAAGCACCTGAGGTGGCTGGCTGCTTCACTTCCATAGGCATTAGCTACAGGTGCACTGCGCCCCACCCCCCATGGGAGCCCCCAGGCCCCAAGGCTCACCTCTGACCTTGACCCCAGCAGGCAGCCTCCCACCAGGTGGCAACCAGGGCCCAGGGTTAAAGGTGACCCTTCCCCCCTCCTCCAGTCAGGAGTCTCATTGGGCAGATGTGAAATATTCAGCCAGCAGGGAATTTGGATTTGGGGTCTCCTTTGAAGATGTTCCCTTCCAGACAACACCCCAGAAAATTCCCCAACTCAGCTGCCACAGCCTCAAAACAGATTTGGGCATAAGTACCTGAAGAGCAGGGAAAAGGGAAGGAAGGGAAACTTTTGGTACCACTGCTGGGATGATGGTTATGAACAGCTGGCTGTCCCACCACCACCTGTCACAGCCACAGGGAGAACCCCGGGGTGGGCGACTCAGGGCCTGAGTCCTCCTCCCTGCAGGGCCCACTCGGGCCTCAGCCCCAGCCTGGTGGAGTGATCAAATAAATCCAACATTTAGAAATGAAGGGGCTCTGGGGGTGTTGGGGACTTCAGCAAACACTTTCCTGAAATTCACCAGTAATAAAAGAAAAAAACGGATAACCAGATAACCAGTGCCAGGGAAGTAATTACATGGCTCCTCTCCTCGGGGAGGATGCTGGTGGCAGAGGCACCTGCCCAGGTAATTCATCAGCCGTAGATTAATGGACTCCTCCTTGGGAGCCGCTGCACATGTCTCTGTCCAGGGTGCTTGGGACACTTCTACATAGATTACATCAAGACTGTTTTTCTCTGTCATTCCTGAGTGGGGAGGTGGGGGTGCCACACTGGGAGGCGCAACTGAAGATGAATTTGCTGACACCTAACCAGCAGAGAAACAGTCCATTCAAGTGAGCCAGTTGTTTCCAATGGCTCCAGGCCTCCCCAGGGCCTCGGTTTCCCTTGGAACTCAGTGAGTTGAAACCCTTGTCGCAACAGGTGAGCAGAGAGCCCAGCTGTGTGTGCACCGGGACTAAGGCTTGGTCTTGTGGGAAGTACGGCAAGCCTCCGTTTTCTCATCTGCAAAATGGGAATCATAGGAATGGAAGGATGGGGACTGCTGCTTTCTGGTATCTACCTTTCTCTGATACTTGAGTTCTTTAAAACAAGCATATATTTCCCTTGGGAAATTGGGTGCCTCACTGGCTTACAGGTGAGTGTTGGAGATGGTACAACACCCATAGCACACAGCTGGGCATGTGTTGGTCATGCGAAACCTGTAGCTGCCGTATGGCTCTGATCATCATGTGGCTCTGGGAAATCAAGGCTTGTGTCCTGGGTGTTTGCTGTGTGACTTTGGGCAAGTGTTACTAACTCTCTGGCTTTGGCAAATGTAACTCTAAAATTAGAATGTTGGGAAATTCCTCAGCCTATTAAAAGACATACTAAAGGAAAAACCCACAGCTAACATCATCCTTAATGATCAACTGAATGCTGCCTCGCCACTTCTATTCAATATGGCCCCAGGGGATTTAACCAGGGAAATTAAGCAAGAAAAAGAAATAGAAAGCATCCATTTTGGAAACAGAGAAATAAAATCGTGTCTTTGTGTGGGATAACATGACCTTGACTATAGAAAATCCTAAGGAATTCTCAGAAAAACACTATAGAACTCAAAAATGAGCTCAGCAAGCTTTCAGAATAGAAGAGAAATATACAAAAATCAGTTGTATTTTTTTTTAAGATTTTATTTATTTATTTGAGAGAGTGTGTGTGAGCGGGAGAGGGAGAAGGAGCGGAGGGAGAAGGGAGGGACCAACAGATTTTGAGCTGAGCGCAAGCCTGATGCCGGGCTCAGCCCCGTGACCCTGAGATCATGACCTGAGCTGAGAACAAGAGTTGGTCACTTAACCTACTGAGACACCCAGGCGCCCCAGTTGTATTTCTATACACGAGCAATAAGCAGTCTGAAAATGAAATTAAGAAAAAGATTCAATTTACAACTACACTAAAAACAATAGAATGTCTACAAATTAAAGTAAGGCATTTGTGATCCAGTGATTTCACCAAGGACACCAAGATAATTCAACAGACAAAGAATAGTCATTTCTTTATTTCTTTTTAAAGATTTTATTTATTTATTTGACAGAGATGCAGGCAGAGGGAGAAACGGGCCCCCCATGGAGCAAGGAGCCCAATGTGGGGCTTGATCCCAGGACGCTGAGATCATGACCTGAGCCGAAGGCAGACGCTTAACCAGCTGAGCCACCCAGGCACACAAGAATATCATTTCAACAAATGACCCTGTTATAACTGGATAAAGACATGACGGATGTTGGATACCCACCTCACACCACGCACAAAATTTAACTCAAGCTATAGACCTAATGTGGGAGTTAAAATTATAAAACTCTTAGAAGAAAACATAGGGGTCAATCTTTGTGACTTTGAACTAGGAGAAAAAGCTCTTCCTTATGACACAAAAAAAGCACAAATAACAACCAAGAAAAAAATAGATAAATTGACCTCATCAAAACTAGAAATATTTGTACTTCAAAGGGCACCATCAAGAAAATGAAAGGACAACCTATCTGTGGGAGAAAATATTTACGAGTCATATGTCTGATAAAGACTCCGATCTGGAATATACAAAGAACTTTTACAACTCAACAATAAAATGACAAACAACCCAGTGTTCTTTTTTTTTTTTTTTAAAGATTTTATTTATTTATTTGTCAGACAGAGTGAGCACAGGCAGACAGAGTGGCAGGAAGAGGCAGAGGGAGAAGCAGACTCCCTGCTGAGCAAGGAGCCCGATATGGGATCCCAGGACGCTGGGATCATGACCTGAGCCGAAGGCAGCTGCTTAACCAACTGAGCCACCCAGGCGTCCCACAACCCAGTGTTCTAAACGGCGAAGGATTTGAATAGACATTTCTCCAAGAAGATCCGTCCATGGCCAACAATCACATGAAAAGATACTCAGCACCCTTAGCCATCAGGGAAATGCAAATTGAAGCTAGAGTTCGAAGCCACTTCCCAGCTGTAGGAGGGCTGTAATCAAGAAGGCGGGCAATAACAAGTGTTGGCAAGGATGTAGATCGTTCAGAACCCTCATGATGGCTAGTGGAATATAAAATAGTGTAACTAGTCTGAAAAATAGTTTGGCTGTTCCTTGAGTTAAACGCAGAGTACCGTAAGGACCCAGCAATCCCATTTCTGGATATATGCCCGACAGAAATGAAGCGTCCCCACGAAAGCACATACAGGGCGACGTTATTCATAAGAGTGAAGATCTGGAAACAACCCACACGTCTATCACCCAATGAAGGGGTAAACAAAACATAGCATATTCACACAATGGACGAATATTCAACAGGGCACGGAAGGAGGTACTGCCACAGGAATTAACTTTGAAAACAAGGTGGCAGATGCTAGTCACAAAAGAACTTGTATAGTTCCTGCTATACTCCGAAAGTTTCCCCTGGAAATTTGCATGTTGAAACCTAATCCCTGATACGGTGCTATTTCTCGATGGAGCTTTGAGAGGAGGTAACAGGATCACGAAGGTGGAGCCCTCATCATGGGATTGGTGTCCTGAGGAGAAGGGCACGAGGGCAATGATTACTCTGTCTGTCTGCCTTGCTAGGACACAGGAAGAAGGTGAGTGTCTGCAAACCAGACACTCTGCAAAGAGGGCTCTCACCAGAACCCACCTGCGCGGGTACCCTGATCAGGGACTCCCGGGGTCCCGCCGCGTGGGAAGTCAATGTCGCTGCTGATGCCCCTGGTCTGTGGTGTTGTTAAAGCAGCCTGAGGTAGGACAGTTTATTGACATGCGATGTGGCGAGCAGGCAAATCCAGAGACGTGTGAAGTGGGTAAGTGGTTGCCAGGGGCTGGGGAGGGGATGGGGAGTGACTGCTAATGGGCACACGGTTTCTTCTGAGGCGATGAAAATTCTGGAATTGGATAGTCATGCTGGTTGCATGACCCTAGGAAAATGCTGAAAGCCACTGACAGGTACCCATTAAAAGAGAATTTTCTGGTACTCAACTTCTGCCTCAATAAAGCTATTTTTAAAAGAGTCACAGTAACTCTTTTCCTGCCTAGAGGCAGGCTGATGGACCGAGAGACCTTTCCCTACCATGTCCAGTCCCAGAAACCCCTTTTTGTGTCACAGCAGGGCTGGTGGCCGTGGTGTTGACACTTTAAGAGGACAGGAGACACTGAAGCAGCCCCTCGGCTTCCCCTTGGCCCCACTCACACACACATTCGTTCAGGCATCTGGAGCATTTCTTTAGCACTCAGGAAGCTTCGGCCCAGGCCTCCAGGAGCTCTGAGCCTGGCAGGTGAGGGACATGAGGGACATGCAGGCACAGGCCAGTCTTGCACAGCTGGAGGCAGCAGCGGGGGGAGGGGAGTTGGGAGGTGGCGCTGGATCGTCCAGGGCTTGTCTGCATTGCCTGGGGAGGGTGGGCAAGCTTCCCAGAAGAGGTGACATTGACCTGAGAGGGGGGAGGAGGCATTTGTCAGGTGGTCATGGTGGGAAAGACACTCTAGGCAGGGGGAACAGCACATGCAAGAGCCCAGAGGTTCGGAAGCATTTGGGCTGTTCGAGGAAGAGCACCGGGCTTGGAATGACTGGAGGATGGGGTGTATGTTTAAGGGCTGGACCCAGAGGTGAGAGATGAGGCCAGGGAGCCCAGTACTGGGGTTCTTCTCCCAGTCCCCAGCACTGACACCCACACACTGCTTCCACCCGTGAATTAGGACATGTTCTTAGATAATGCCCCTGCTTCTCCCTCTGCCAGGAGCCCTGCTCCTGCTCTGTGGCAGAAATTCTACTGCTCTTCGTCCACAGCCCTGCCCTCATGAACCCTGACTATTCGTCCCCACAGGCATCAGGCAAGGGGGGCTCCTCCCTCTCCAGGTGCCCATAACCCCGATATGCATCTCCGGCTCATTCCCCAGAGGTGAACACTGCACCTTACTGTTTTTTCTTTATTTCTACAATCTACCACAGGGCCCGGCCCCCCACTGACGTGCATGTGGTTTTTTATTCAATGAGCCATTTCTAACTGACATGTGTAGACTGATGGGCAGATCATGGTGGTGATGAGCACTGGTCAGGGAGTCAGACAGACCCAAGGTCAAATTCAGCTCAGCTGCCAACCTGGACAATGGCCTAACATCTTCGCTCCTCAGTTTCTATAGGGATAAATTGGGGGTGAGCACCCCGTTATGCATTCGTTCAACACGTGTTTATTGAATAGCTCCTATAGTCTGAGGGCTATGCTAGACACAAGGCCACGACAGAGGACACAGCCCCGGCCCTCTGCTCAGGTCATCCACGGTCCGGCGGGTCACGGCTCAGAAGTGTTAAATAGCCACTAGTTAATATGTGATTATGGGGTTTGATGAACTGTGTGGGAAAAAATTAACGGGATGATGACCAGTGAGAACCAGGGACCCAATTTGGATTGGAAGAGTTGTGGCTGGGAGCCTGGTCTGAAAAATGGCAGGTTGCTGAGGCCAAGGCAGGATGGGGTCTTGGGTGGGGGCAGCACTAATAGGGGGAGCATGGTGTTAGAGACTCTGGCTGAAGGAGAAGAAGGTACACTTATGGAATAACCAGAAGGCTAGTGGGATCAGAGAGGGTCAGTAGTAGAGGGATAGGATGTGGGAGGTGGACTCACAGAGGGGGCAGAGGCCAGGTCATGGGTCCTGGGCAGAGCTGAGAGACTGGATACATCCTAAAGGCAAGGAGGGGGCCTGTGACCCCCCCAAGCCTGTCACTGATGCATTGACTACAAGCCCTTGGTAATCGATGGTTGATGTTGCCTCATTGTTGCTGTGTGGCTGCTGTGGTGACTCGAATGTGACCCGTGGTTATGGCCACCCTGGCTTGGCCCTGGGCGAGGAGGCAGCTACCCAGAAAGGAGGCCAGAACATCTGCTCCAGGAAAAAGCACATCATTGTCCTCTGCTCTGCCCCTCCCCCTCTCTGCCTCTTGGGGCCCCTCCTACCCACTCAGCAATAAGGAAGCCCAGAGTAGCATTCAGACTTTGAGTTCTGGGGAAGTTCAAATCCCAGCTACATGCTATGTGGCTTCAGGCAAGTCACTTCACCCCTCTGAGCCTCATTTTCCTTGTCTGTCAAACAAGGATGATGGTTACCACTTTTTCTTTTTTTTATTTATTTCAGAGAGAGAGAGATTGAACAAAAGTGGGAGGGAGGAGCAGAGGGAAAGGGAGAAGCAGACTCCCCACAGAGCAGGGAACCCAACGTAGGACTCGATCCCAAGACCCTGGGATCATGACCCGAGCCTAAGGCAGATGCTTAACCAACTGAGCCACCCAGATGCCCCCGAGTACTACCTCATGAGATTGAGATAAAACATGTGAGCCCCTAATACCATCCAGGCATCATAAATCACTCAATAGCTGCTCACTCTGGTTAGTGTGACCAGTACTCAGCTCTAGCCTGAGCCTGTCGTGGGCCCCCCCAGGGTGTGGCCAGGTGTCTCAGATATTGTACAAACCAGGTATGTGTACACTGACGGTCCTATCTCTTTCTGCTCCCCTGCATTCCCCATCCTGGGACTGCTGCTAGCCCCCTGCCCCATGGGCTCAGCCCTATCCTCAAGAATCTGAGAAGCTATAGCCCAGCCCAGGATGCAGCCAGCAAGCCCAGCCCCAGGGGCTCAGTGAGCATCAATCGGATGCCAGTAGGTGACTGATGTCTGTTGGACCAGCATCCTCTCTCCAGCTGGCCGACAGCCTCTGTCCCTCTCTGTGGTCCATTCCTCCCTGCCCAGGGCCCCCAGGACTCTGTTCTTGCTTCTACTCCTGAGATCCAGCCCCACATTCATGCCCTGCTAATTCCCAGAAAGCTCCCATGATGCTGATCCACATCTGTACACCTGTGTTTCCTCTTGAGCCACATCTCCCTGGAGCCTCCAGGACTAACTGCTGGGCTGCAGCAGGCTGGTGTCTGGGTCCTGGACCTACCTTGAATGCCTCCCACTCACCCTACCTCCACCCCATTCCCTGCTAGCCAGGCTACAGGCCTGCCCCACTGTGCTGGAAGAGAAGGATGTAGAGGAAGGGCCAGGTCCCCAGGGTAAGATGGGCCAGCATCAGGGCCTTGCTTTTCCATACTGTTTCAGAACAAAGCAGTTTCAGAAAGAAAAAAATGGAAAGAAGTTGGCTGACAGGTCTGAGTGATGGCCCCAAACCTCAGAAAATTGGAATAAAACAGAACCATATGGGTGTGCTACACACAGATGGCTCCATGAGAAGACAAAAATTCATGGGCAAGTTCTCTGCCTCTGCCTTCTTAGCTTCCCCAGCTCTGATGGAGAACAGCTTTGGTGGCTTCTCGCTGCTTTGGTGGCAATTCCGGCTTGGCCCAACCCCTCTTCTCTCCAGCCTCAACTGCCCTAAATGTTTCCACCCCAGTCATGTAGGCCCTCTTAGAGAACCTCAGATTGCCCCTGCTTCCTCCCACCTCAGGGCCTTTGGACATGCTGTTCCCCCAAAATGGGGCAGGCAACGCTGCAAGTAAAGTGAGCTACCGGGTGCATGCCTAGTGGGTAGGGAACTAAGACTCTGAAAGAGGCACCACTCACCTCTCACTGACCTTCTCCAGGTCTCACTAGGATGTTCTTTCACAAGGTTTTTCCAACTGTTTTTAATCATAGTTTCAGGCCTTTGTCGAGCTATAACCTAAACAACTATTCCTAAGAAGTGGCTTCTGTGTGGTATGCATGCTCATGGTGGGAGACGCAGAGGAGATATTCCTTTCCCCCCTCCCCCGCTCCCCTCTTCAGGCAGGTGAGCCCCCTAGATACCCCACAAGTCTGCAGTCTGGCTTCTGGGTGGATCTGGGAACAGTGGGGAGGGGCCTGCTAAATTGCCTCCTGGCCCAGCTCCTGAGAAGTTCTTGAAAAGCCTCCTCTGCAAGAGAGTTGGCATGTCAGTTTCCGTCTGGTCCCAGATCTTGTCTGATTCACTTGTGTGCCCCACAGTGCCAAGTACAGAGCCAGCACTTAGCAGGAATGGAGAAAGTAAATGGTTGAATTGGGAAGAAATTGAAATGAAAATTGAACAAGCTCTCAAGGGTGGCATCAAAGCATGGAAAGAAACTGTCAGTGAACCCAAATTCTTCTCTTGGATGCTGGAGAGCACAGCACTTCAATGAAGCCCTTGGCTAGTTAGTCCTTTGGTAAAGAGCAGAATTTCTATTGCAAATAGTCCTCGATCAGGAAGCTGGGTACAGCCTCACAAACACCTCCCATCTCTCTCTGTCTCTCTTGCTGGATCTCCATCCCCCCCCCACCGCCTCCATTCATCCATATATCCATCCATTGTCTGCCTGTCTGTCTGTCTATCTATATCTATCTGTCATCCTCATTATTCATGGATCTCATGTTTGAAAATTCACCTACTAGCTAAAACTTATTCATAACCCCAAAATCAATACTCAAGGTGCTTTGCAATCATTCATGGACACGAACAAACAGTGAAAATTTTGGGCCCCCCAGTGGATTGTGCTTTGGTGTCAAGTCTAAGTACCATTCATTGAACCCTGGATCCCAAAGTTTTCTTCCATCTTTTTTATCCTACAACTTTTGTTATCTCATGTTTTATGTTGAAGTCGCTGATCCATTTTTGAGATAATTTTGAGGCTGAGGTTGAGCTTAATTTTTTTGGTTTGTGGATGTTCAATTACTCTCGTACAATTCATTAAAAAGGCTATATTTCCTCCATTTAATGACTTGTGCACCTTTGTCAAAAACCAGTTGGGCACATACGCATGGGTCTATTTCTGGGTTCTCCAGTCTGTCCTACTGATACTGTGTCCATCTGTCCATCATCATTACACCCCCCCTGATTACTGTAGGTACATGGTAAGCCTTAATGTCAGCTAGAGTGCTTCCTCCTATTTTATTCTTTTAAAAACTTGTTCTAGAAATGCTGTGCCCTGTGCCTTTCCATACAAAGCTTGGAGCAAGCTTGTCTACATCTACAGAATGCCTTCTTGAGATTTTAATAAGGATTGCATTAGACCTGTAGACCAATTTCAGGATAATTTGCATCTTGAATTTGTTGAATCTTCCAATCTGAACATTGTGTGTCTTTCCATTTATTTAGGTCATCTTTGATTTCTTTCATCAACATTGTATATTTGTCAGGATACAGAGTGTATGCATGTTTTATGATGTTGATACCTAAGAGTTCAGTTTTCCTTTGGGCAATTGTAAGTTGTAAGTGATTGAGTTTTGCTTGTTGATCTTGTATACTATGACCTTGTTGAACACACTTATTAGTTATAAGGGTTTGTGGGTTTTTTTTAGAAAAATAAACAACTTTATTTTTTAGTTTTAGGTTCACAGCAAAATTGGACAGAAGGGATACAGATTTCCCATATATCCCATATAGAGTCTCCCCATTATCAGCATCCCTTACCAGTGCAGTACATTTGTTATAACTGATGAACCTGCTTTGGCACATCCATATCACCCAGAGTCCATAGTTTTCTTTGTGTTCCCTCTTAGTCTTATACATTCTATTAGTTTGGACAAACACATAAGGACATGTATCCACCATTACAATATCATTTTTCCAAAAATCCTCTGTGTTTCCCTTATCCATCCCTCCCCCCTCCCCAAACCTTGGAAACCACTGATCTTTTTACTGTCTCCTTAGTTTTACCTTTTCTGGACTATAATATAGTTGGATCCATATATGATGTATGCTTTTCATATTGACTTTCTTCACTCAGTGATACACCTTTGAGTTTCCTCCATGTCTTTTCATGGAGTAATAACTCATAATAATACCATACTTTATTTATCCATTCTCTTACTGAAGGACATCTTGGTTGCTTCCAAGTTTTGACAGTTGTGGATAGAGCTGCTATAAACATCTGCATGCAGGTTCTTATGTGGACATAAATTTTCAGCTACTTTGGGTAAATACCAAGGAGTGTGATGGCTGGGTCATATGGTAGGACACCGTTTAACTTTGTAAGAAACTACCAAACTGTCTTCCCAGGGAACTGTGCCATTTTGCATTTGCACCACCAATGACTGAGAGTTCCTGTTGATCCACATTCTCACCAGCATTTGGTGTTTTCAGTGTTCTGGATTTTGACCATGCTGACAGGTGTGTAGTGACAGCTCATCGTTGTAGTGGCATCTCATTATCTGTCTGAAGGCATATGATGCAAAGCATCTTTTCATATACTTGTTTGCATCTGTATTTCTTCTTTGGTGAGATATCTGTTAGGGTCTTTGGCCCATTTTTAATCAGATTGTCTGTTTTCTTATTGTTGAGTTTTTAAGAGCTCTTTGTATATATTTGTATAATGGTACTTTATCAAATATGTCTTTTGCAAATATTTTCTCCAAGTCTGTAGCCTTTCTTTCACTCTTTTACCAATGTCTTTCACAGATTAAAAAAAAATTAATTTTAAGGAATTCGAGTTAATCAGTTCTTTCTTTCATGAATTATGCCTTTGGCACTGCATCTAACAACTCATCACCAAAGCTAGGATTATCTAGATTTTCTTCTATGTTGTCTTCTAGGAGTTTTATAGTTTTACATTTTACACTTATGTCTGTGGCTCATTTTGAGTTTATTTTTGTGAAGGGTGTAAGGTCTGTGTCCAGAATCACCTTTCATCTTTTTGCATGTGAATGTGCAGTTTTCCAGCACCATTTGAAAACAGGATTATCTTTTCTCATTGTATCATCTTTGTTCCTTTGCCAAAGGTCAGTTGACTGTATTTATGGGGAAAGTTGGATAGTGTCAGTTCTCCAACTTTGTTGTTCTTCAGTATTTTGTTGACTATTCTCGGTCTTTTGCCTCTCCATATGAACTTTAGAATAAGGTAGCCAATATCCACAAAATCTTGCTGATATTTTCATTGGGGTTGCATTGAATCTATAAATCAGTAAGGAATAATTGATATTCTAACAGTATTGAATATCCACAAACATAGAATATTTCTTTATTTATTTAGTTCTTTGATTTCATTCTTCTGAGGTTTGTTTTTTCTTATATAGATCTTGTACATATTTTCTTAGATTTATATCTAAGTATTTCCTTTTGGGGGCACAAATGTAAATAGTATTATATTTTTATTTCAAATTCCATATGTTCATTGCTGATAGATAGGAAAATGATTGACTTTTGTGTATTAGCTTTGTATCTTGTAATACTGCTATTCATTTATTAGTTCTAGGAGGTTTTTAGTCAGCTTTTTTAGATTTTCTACATGGGCAATCATGTCATCTGTGAAATAAATTAGTATTATTTCTCTTTCAAAATCTGTACACCTTTAATTTCCTTTTCTTGTCTTACAGCATTAAATGAGACTATCAGTACAGTGTTAAAAAGCGGTGGTAAGAGGGAACATCCCTGACTTCTTAGTGGAAAAATTTCAGGTTACTCACTGTTAAGTATGATGTTAACTATAGGCTTTTTTATAGATACAGATCTTTCTTAACTTACAATAGGATTATGTACATTCTAAGTTGAAAATTAAGTAAGTAAAGAATGTATTTAATACACCTAACCTACCAAACATTATAGCTTAGCCTAGCCTATCTTAAGTGTGCTCAGAACATTGACATTAGCTTACAGCTGGGCAAAATCATCTAATACAAAACTTATTTTCTAATAAAGTGTTAACTATATATAATTTATTGGCATTAATTTTGTCATAATATTGACATGTAATTTATTGAATGCTCTACTGAAAGTGAAAAACAGAAGGGCTGAATGGATATAGAATAGCTTTAAGTGTTTGGGTTGTTTATGGCCACAGTCATGTGGCTGACAGGGCTCTGTGGCTCACTGCTTCTGCCAAGCAGCATGAGAGAGCATTGTGGTACATATTGTTGGCCTGGGAAAAGATCAAAATTCAAAATTTGAAGTATGGTTTCTATTGAATGTGTATTGCTTTCACACCATCGATAAGTTGAAAAAGTATAAGTTGAAACACACTAAGTCAGGGGTGGTCTCTGTTCTTTATCAAGTCGAGGAATTTCCCCTCTATTCCTAGTTTACTGGGAGGCTTTTTTTTTTTTTTTAACATGAATGGGAGTTGAATTTTGTCAAATGTTTTCTCAGCATCTACTGATGTGATCATGTGATTTTTCTTCCTTTGACTGTTGATCTGATAGATTACATTAGTTGATTTTTGAATGTTGAACCAGCCTTGCATACCTGGGATAAATCCTTCTTGATCATGGTATATAATTCTTTTTATATATAGTTGGATTCTATGTGTTTATATGTTGTTGAGGATTTTTGCATCTATGTTTATGAACAATATTGGTCTGTAGTTTTCTTTTCTTGCTACTGTAAGGACCTACTTAGCCAGAGTGACTCCATCTTGGGTAAATAGCCATTTTGTTGTTTGTGCAGTAAACTTAAATTGACTCACCCCCACCACCACCAGAGAAACTTACTTAGAAACAAGTCTGGGAAACCAGTAAAATGTAGTCAGCTAGTTCCTGATAACAGAGTCCTGAATACAAGGACGAGTCAGGCCAGATAGAGACATCTAATCAGTACGAAGTACTGTTTGTAACAGTGAGAAGGTCTTGCCCAAACCTAAATGACTCCATCTTGGGAAGGATGATGATCTTATTATTCACACTGAATATGTTAACTGACTAAGCCTTCCCAGAAAGTACTGTTTGTAACGGTTCCTAGTATGGGGTAATCTTGAATAACACGTCACCAGACCAGATGGAACTAGCCAATCAGCAAGAGACACACAAACCCAGTGGGTTGAGAGACCAAGATATGGGTTGCAGTTTTACCCAATAAAAGGTAGCTTGTAAGATTGGGAGGTGTCACTCTCTTTGGAGGTGGCCTTGACCAGTCAGTCAGTCAATTCTTAAGCCTGTAAGCTGGAGGTGGTCGCTCTCTTTGGAGACGGCCCTGGCCGGTCAGTCTGACATTTAATTCTTGGCATAGAATAAATCTTTGCATAACTTTAACTTTGTTTCAGTCTCGTTCCCCTGGCCAATCAGTCCGACTTCTAATACTTGGCATAAAATAAAGCTTTAAATAACTTTCACTTTGTCTCAGCCTTGTTTCATATAATAACGGACCTAATAGTGGGGGCTCGTCCGGGATTAAATGACAAGAACTGAGCCAGCATCAGAATTTCTGGGAAAAGCCTCCAGAGATAAGATCTTGAGACCCCATCCTTCAAGATCCTGTCTGTCTGTCTGGTTGCGGAGCTCCAGGGGTATGGCCCACTGGGGAGAGACTGGATGCAGTATTGCTCCCCAGGGCTGGAGTGGATGCAAGGATGCCCCATCCCTCCACTGGTGGATTGCCAGGGGGTTCGAGTCCCCCTAGGTGGTCAAGGACCTGCCAGGGGTTTGAGTCCCCCTAGGCAGTCAGGGGGTTTGAATCCCCCAAAGCAGTTACCAGGGGGTTCAAGTCCCCTGCTGTTTCAGGGTGTTAGAGTCCCCCTAAGTGGTTACCAGAGGTTTTGAGCCCCCCGCCATTTCAGGGGGGTGGGAGCCCCCCTAGGCGGTTACCAGGGGGTTTGAGTCCCCCGCCGTTTTGGGGGGTTGGAGTTCCCCTAAGCAGTCACCAGGGGGCTCATGGTCCCCAAAGGCAGCCAGGGGGTTCAAGTCCCCTTAGGCAGTCAGGCACCTTGTTTTTGTTGTCAGTTGTGCTGTTTGTTAAATGTATGGGAATTTTGTCTATTGTGCCGGTTGTTAAGTTTAAGGGGATTTTTGGAAGAGGCATCCCTTACTCCCGCCTGGAGGACAAGGTCCTCATCTGTGAGGAGAGCTGGCTGGTGTTGCAGTAGGATTCTCCCTTAACTTCCTTTCAGTTCTGTCTTCGCGGCCGCGCCAGATGGTTTGTCTTTGTGAGTGTGTTCTTGTTAATTGTTGTAAGTATATTTGCCTTGTTGTGGACTGAGGACATGATGGGACAGACGCAGAAGACCCCTCTGTCTCTGATGATTGACCACTTCTTGGATGTCAGGGAAAGAACTCATAACCTGAGCACGGACATAACAAAAGGGAAACTTTCGGACCTTCTGCATGTCTAATGGACATCCTTTAATGTTGGATGACCCCAGGAGGGCTGTTGGGTCTGCGGTTGTCTTTGTCTTGTCTTTTTGTTGTCTGTTGTGTTGTTTATTGTGTTTGAAGAAATGGGGCAAGCAGAGAGTAAGGGGACTCTGACTTTCATCTCTCCATTCCTCCTAATAGATGTGGGGCTTCTCCCCTACTCATTTCTTAATGGCTGGCTATAACTGGAGCCAACTGGGGTTAGTCTAACTCGAGACAGAGACCATAAGGAATATTCCCAAGCAGCTGCTGAAACTCCCTTTGTTTCAGGGAAATTCCCTGTTCTCTCTGGCCTGATACGGACTGCCTAACCCCTCCCTCCTTGCCGGCGGGAAAACATGGCATCTGCTCCTCTGTTGGAGCTGATGAGCTCTAAAACTGGAAATCCTTTCTCTGCCTTCTGGCAGCACTTTGTTCTTCTATCTCCCCCTTCTGTTTCTGCACCAACTTGGGTGCAGCCTGCATAACTGACCTCTAGACCATCCTCGGTGCTTCCTGCACCATGGCTCCTTCTCTGTCAAGGAGCAAGGAGAGCACTCCCTGGAACTTACACACCCCACTCCAGAACTTCCCACCTGTGTCTCAGGTAAACATTTGAAGTGGAGTGGGCCCAGGTGGAACATAAATCAGTATTTAAACTAAGTTAAGTTTGTTGGTTTAATTAAGATAAACATGTCTTTGAAGTTACAGCCATAAATATGAAGCTTTTATTCTTTCAAAGTTTACTGAAGGTCAAATAAGCTCATGTTATTTGTTAAAATCTGTTAGCAAAGAGATGACTAAAACTGATGGTTAATTGTCTGTCTCAAAGTTTTAATGGGTAATTGTTAAAGTAACTTTCAAAGTCTTTGGTAACCTGAAACTTTAAAGTTTTTGTTGGATAACAAATAGAATTAAATTATGGACATCTAGGTCTTAACCAAATGGGATAAAATGCTCAAGCACTGAGTACTTGATATAGTTTTGTGCTTTTGACTTCCTACTGCAGAAACTAAAAATATTTAAATCTGTTGGTAAACATGTTTTATGCTTAACTGATTGATAAATTTGCCATCTAAAGAATTCTGTTGTAACAGTTCACAATTGGTTTATATTTAGTCTTCACTAGAGACTGAAGTGTTTCTAAGAGTACAAAATTCTGCTAACTGTAACTAAGGCTGATGGAAATAAGGAAAGCAACCCTGTATATAGGAAAGTAGGAGATATGTAAAAGAGATTTAAGGAATGAGAAGGTAAGAGAAGGTAATTTTGTCTTAAATGAGATGATTGTTTGGAAGGAAATGGCTTGGGACAAAACCTGAATGCAAAAGCAAGTCGTAGAAGGTTTGTGAAGGGAAATCTTCAGAAAAGGAATTTTAGGTATGGTCAGGATGGCCTAAGATTAACTGTACACACAAAAAAGATGGACTAAGAAAGTGAATAGTTTTGTCTTAAAGTGAAAATGTCTGGTTGCACCAGAACATGAAAAGAGCTAAACTTGAGGGTATATAGGAAGTCGTAGAAGGCTTGGGCTTGAAATGGGCTTGAAATAAAACAATAAAATATGTTAAAAATTTGACCATATTAGATCAGTTTTGGTGGATTTATTCACAAGGAGAAAAAAAGACTAATGAATCTTTTCCTGTAAAATGTTTCTGTTCAAATAAGGCATAGTATTTAAGAAAGGAAGACTAAAGCCCTGTGTCATGGCATTAATAAAGCTGTGTTTTCCCATCTCTTCATGTGCCATTTGGGTTTCCTCAGTCACCTCGGATTTTCTGCAACATTTGCTTCCCTGACTGGGAATCCCAACCACACTGTCCCATTGTGCCACTAGTATGGGACAGGAGATGGGCCACGGAGAGCAAATGGAGCACCTGCCCTAGGGCTTAGGCACGCCCCACTGATTTCAGCGGACCCAAGACTGGGCTCTCCTGGACAGCCATGGCTCACCTCTGCCCTGCTGGACCAACAATAGGAGGCCAGGGACAACTGACTGGATCTGCCCGTTGAACCAGGAAAGCCCCGGGGCCACTGTCTGAGCCAGACCCATTCATAAAGAATGGAGGGGGAGACTGATCACCTCCCATTAGCCAGGGATACCCAGAGGCGGGTGTCCAGCCTGTTTGAATCTGAAGAGTGCCTGACTGTGTGAATCTGTTTGTATGACTCCACCGCTTCGGCTACGGAGTCTGAGTGGGCTGCACCCTGAGTCTTGTGAGGCTTATACGGACAGACCTTAGCTAAGATGCTCCTAAGATCCCGCAAGGGACGCGAGCAGGACAGCATCTGAAAGATCCCCCTCCCTTTTGTCTGCGACATCATTCACGATGGGAGGGAAACCTAGTAAACCTCCTATGTTAAGACTGCATGCTTAAGAATTAAAAAAAAAAAAAAGGAAAGACACTTGTATAAAAAGCTGGTTTTCTCTCTGTTTAAAAGGGCAAAGTTTTCTTAGGTTAATTGATCTGTTATGGTTTTCTCTTTGCCTGCCCAGAAAAACCAGTTTCTATGTTTTGTTTTACCAGGTGTTTAACATCCCTAAGTATATTTAGGCATGTACTTGAAAACTTACTAAGGTTTTAGCAATTGTCGACAAGATTTAAATTATAAATGAGACCTCTTTGACTCGTAAGGTTTTTCCTTGGTATACTAAGTTACTCAGAAATTACTGCTAAACCAATAATAAACCTTGGGTTACATTTGGATAAATACTATAACTACTCTAAAGGTTCTATACATTTCCTAAAGTTTTAATGTTTTGATAGGTTCATCATCTGGTAATTTAACTATATCTATTTTGAGTTTTTGTCATTTGTAATTGTTTTAATTCTCTTGTAAGATAAATTCCGTCTTAAAGGGAATTCATATGGGACAAATACAGATCTTTGATATGTTAAAATCCTGGAACTGAGATGGGTAAGAATTTACAGAAGTAAAAGATGCATTCAGACTAAACCAGAATTAGTAACATGGGACTAGATGAACTGAAAGGTTGTAATGTTGTGTCTCTTGATGTTTTGTCTTATTTTAAACAATTACTGGTTTTGTGATGCTTACTCTTCCAGACTAGTAAAACTTTTTCTTAAGTTATCTGTAACTTACAGAAATGTAAAAGTAATCATTTGTAAACAAATCAAAGCATTCAACTTTTCTCTCCATCTGAAACCTCTAAAACTCAAAAGGTCTCAGCAAGTATTCTTTCCTCCATGGCAATCAGTCATTTGCATAAGTTCAATAAGAATCTGTTCTCCTTGTAACAGGACACCATTAAAAACATGGTTTATTTTACCAAGGCTTTGACTGGAATGTCATATTTGAGAAAGACTCAGATATGACCAGAGAGCTTGAAGGAACTAAGGTTAACTTTATAAAACCTGGATCCATAAAGCCCCTTGGAACTGTTGGCCTGATACCTTGCTTACAGAGTTCCCAGCAGCCTCACCAGGTGAGTAAAGAATGTTACTTCCTGGCAGGTGCAGGAACCTCAGGATACTTTGGGGACCTCAGGAAGAGAAATTCGCCCAAATCAAGAGGTATTGCAGGCATGTCTGATGGCAAGTATATGGCTTGGCTTCTGGCCTGGAGAGGCTATTATAAGTTCAACCTAGAGATCTTATAAGAGGTTCCAGCAAAGCATATTCTAAAAGATCTATATGATCACTCACTGTTCTTGCTGAGCTTATGTAAATAATTAGGCCAAGTTTATTAAAACTGGAACTGTTTTTCAAATAAATTAGCCCTGATTTGACTATCTCTAAAAATGAGGGTTATTTTAGAGAGAAAAATTATGTTTCAGTAACACACCTTTATGGATATTAAGTTCTAAATTTTGTTGTCTTTAAATGTTTGTTTACCTAAGCTAGACAACTTGAGGTAAACTTCGGAAAAGTTGCACAATAGCTCGTTTAGATGATCTTGCCTTTGCCAGTCAGCCCCAGATATAAAGAGAAAACCTCAGAAAATTAAAGGATTTAAAGGGAAAAATCTAAGTTAGTAAAAATAGCAAAAAAATGTTTAACAACAGGGAAAATATGAACACAAGTATATGTTAGTTTTTGTGGATACCTTTTCAGGTTGGGTAAAGACTTTTTCCATGAAACATAAAATGGCAGGAATAGTAACCAAAAGCTACTAAAAAATAATTCCTAGGTTTGGGTTGCCTCTCATGATCGGGTCAGACAATGGCCCTGCATTTATGAGTTCAGTCTCACAGGCATTGGCCAAGGCCATGGACACTAATTAAAAACTACACTGTGCCTACCGCCCTCTGAACTCCAGATAAGTAAAAAATAATAAACCGGACTCTTAAAGAGACCTTGACAAAGTTAATTCTGGAGACGGGCGATAAAAGGATAAATCTCCTTCCCTTCACCGTCCTTAGGACACAATATTAAATTAAATAATATAGGTGAGACTCCCCTTACCTCTTGACAAGTTTTCTCTCACTTGCCAGTAATCCTCTGTCATCACAATATTGTTACAGATGATTCTTACCACACACAGAAACTTCTTCACTGTCAGCACTGGATTCAGCTGCCTCCATCTTTCGTAACTCCCCTACACATTCCTGAGCTGATCAATGTTGACCCAAATAGGTAGGGACAACTCTATACCCCTATTCAGCAGGAAGAAGTTACAGAAGATGAGACCTTCCACCTTCAACTACCTTAAAGATTTAAGGGTCAAAATTGTTCAGGGGAAAATGATAAGGGAGCAGAGATGAAGCAAAAGCTGACATCTTACACCCCTTCTCACCCCCACCTCGGTGATGTATATAACATCCCTCAGGCACTCCTGGCTGCCCTAAAACAAAAACATGCTTAAAAGTCAAGGATTTGACTAATCTCCAAAGAAAAGGGGGGAATATAAGGACCTATTTAGCCAGAGCGACTCCATCTTGGGTAAATAGCCATTTTGTTGTTTGTGCAGTAAACTTAAATTGACTCTCCCCCCAGAGAAACTTCCTTAGAAGCAAGTCTGGGAAACCAGTAAAATGTAGTCAGCTCGTTCCTGATAACAGAGCCCAGAATACAAGGACGAGTCAGGCCAGATAGAGACATCTAATCAGTATGAAATACTGTTTGTAACAGTGAGAAGGTCTTGCCCAAACCTAAATGACTCCATCTTGGGAAGGACGACGATCTTATTATTCACACTGAATATGTTAACTGACTAAGGCTTCCCAGAAAGTACTGTTTGTAACGGTTCCTAGTATGGGGTAATCTTGACTAACACGTCACCAGACCAGATGGAACTAGCCAATCAGCAAGAGACACACAAACCCGGTGGGTTGAGAGACCAAGATACGGGTTGCAGTTTCACCCAATAGAAGGTAGCCTGTAAGCTGGGGAGGGGCCGCTCTCTTCGGAGGCAGCCCTGACCATCAGTCAGTCAATTCTTGAGCCTGTAAGCTGGGGGTGGTCGCTCTCTTTGGAGACGGCCCTGGCCGGTCAGTCTGACTTCTAATGCTTGGCATAGAATAAAGCTTTGCATAACTTTAACTTTGTATCAGTCTCATTCCCCTGGCCAATCAGTCTGACTTCTAATACTTGGCATAAAATAAAGCTTTAAATAACTTTCACTTTGTCTCAGTCTCATTTCATTTAATAACAGACCTAACAGTTACATCTTTGTCTGGTTTAGGTTTTAGGGTAATTCTGGCCTTATATAATGTGTTTGGAAGTATTCCCCGTGCTTCTCTCCTCTCAGTGAGAGTGTAGAGAAGTGGTATAATTTCTTCCTTAAATGTTTGGTAGACTTCACCAGTAAACCCATCTGGGCCTGTGTGCTTTCTGGAAGTTGTAGAAAGTTGTTATTAATTCAGTTTCTTTAAAAATATCAGCCTGTACAGGGGCACCTGGGTGGCTCAGTGGGTTAAAGCCTCTGCCTTCAGCTCAGGTCATGATCCCAGGGTCCTGGGATCGAGCCCCACATTGGGCTCTTTGCTCCGCAAGGGGCCTGCTTCCTACTCTCTCTCTGCCTGCCTCTCTGCCTACTTATGATATCTGTCTGTCAAATAAATAAATAAAATCTTTAAAAACATATATCAGCCTGTTCAGATCATCAGCTTCTTCTTGTGTGAATTTTGGCAGATTGGGTATTTCAAGGAATTGGTTCATTTCATCTAAGTTATCAAATTTGTGGGCATGAAGTTGTTCATAGTATTCCTTTATTATCCTTTTAATTTCCATGAGATCTGTAATGATGTCCTATCTTTCATTTCTGGTATTAAAAATTTATGTCCTCTCTCTCTTTTTTTCTCTATTAGCCTGGCTAGAGGCTTATCACTGTTATTAATCTTTTCTAAGAATAGGCTTTTGTTTTCATTGATTTTTCTCTATTGATTTCCTGTTTTCAATTTCATTGATTTTTCCTCTTATTCTAATTATTTCTTTTCTTCCACTTATGTTAGATTTAATTTGCCCTTCTTTTTCTAGTTTCCTCAGAAGAAAACTTAGAAGACTTATTTTATATTCTTCTCTAAAATGTGCATTCAGTGCCATAAATTTCCCTCTAAATAATATTTTCACGGTGTCTCACAAATATTAATAAGTTGTATTTTCATTTTCATCCAGTTAAAAATATTATTTCATTTGCCTTGAGTTTTCTCCCTTGACTCATGTGTTATTTAGAAAGGTATTATTTATTACGGAAGTATTTGGGGGATTTTCCAGCTACTTTTCTGTTATTGATTTCTAGTTTAATTCCACTGTGGTCTGAGAGCACACATGGTATGAGTTCTATTTTTTTAATCTATTAAGGTGTGTTTTATGGCCCAGAATATTGTCTAGCCTTGTGAATTTTTCACATGAACATGAGAAAAATGTGTAGTCTGCTGTTGTTGGGTGAAGTATATCTATGGATATGCATTATATGGATATCTATGAAGTATATCTATGGATATGCATTATATCCAGTTGATTGATGGGATGGTTGGATTCAGCTATATCCTTACTGAAATTATGCCTGTCCATTTTGATAAAAGAGTGTTGAAGTCCCCAACAATAATAGTGGATTCATCTGCTTCTTGCAGGTTTTTAAGTTTTTGCTTTACACAAAACCTTCCATTTATGCTTGACCCTCTGTTGTGAAGTGCATACATGGTAAGGATTATTATGCCTTCTTGGAGAATTGGCCACGTTATATTATGTAATACCTCTTCTTTATCCCTGATACGCCTCCTTCATCTGAAACCTTCTCTATCTGAAATTACTATAGCCACTCCTGCTTTCTTTTTATTAATGCTAGCATGGTATATCAGTCTCCCTCCCTTTGCTTTTAATCTAACTATTTCTTTATATTTAAAGTGTATTTCTTATACAATAGCACACATCAATGAATTTTAAAATAGAAAAGGAGTAGAGAAAAATCAATGAAGCAAAAAGCTGGTACTTTGAAAAAATTCATAAAATTAATAAACCTCTAGAAAGACTGACAAAGATGTGCAGAGAGAAGATATGAATAACCAATTTGAAAATGAAATAGAGGATATCACTATATATCCTGCAACCACTAAAATTACAATAAGGTAATAATATGAACAATTTCATGCACATATCATCACAATTATAAGAAACTAACCAATTTGTCAGAACCACAAACTATCAAAACTCAACCAAGATAAAATAGACAATTCAGATAGTCCTATAACTATTAAAGAGATTGAACTTATAATTAAAAAACTTCCCCAAAAGAAATCCCCAGGACTAGATGGATTCACTTGAGAATTCTACCAAATATTTAAAGAACTAATTTCAATTTTACACGAACTCTTCCAGAAAATAGAAGAGGAGGGAACACTTCCCAATTTATTTTGTGAGACCAATAGTACCCTGACACCAAACCCACAAAAGGCAGTACAAAAAAGAAAACTGTAGACCAATATCTTTCATCAACCTAGATACAAAAAAATCCTCAACAAAATATTAAAGTATAAAATCCAGCAGTGTATAAAAATAATTATAAGCTTTGAACATGTAGGATATATCTCAAGTATGAAAGCCTGGTTTACTGGTCACCTTTTTTGTTTGTTTGTTTTTAATTTAAATTCAATTAGCCAACATATACTACACCATTAGTTTTTGGTTTACTATTAAAAAATCAGTCAATGTAATCCACCATATCATCAGGCTATAGAAGAACAATTATATAACCATGTAAGTTGATGAAGTAAAAACATTTGATAAAGTCTAATGCCTATTCATGATTAAAAACACTCACTGCACTAGGAATAGAGAGGAAATTCCTCAGGGTATTAACAGCATCTACCAAAGCAGCAACTAGCCCTATAGCTAACATTGTATTTGATGGTGAAAGACTAAATGCTTTCCCCTTAAGTTTAGGAACAAGGTAAAAATACATGTTCTTACCTTATTCAACATAGTATCAGAAGTTTTCGCTAGAGCAATAAGGCAAGAAAAACAAATAATGGCATACAGACTGAAAAGGAGGGAATAAAACTGCCTCTGTTTATGGATGGCATGCTTATCTACATAGGAAACCTCAAGGAATCGAAAACGAAACAACAATGACAACAATTTCAGTCTTCCAATTTTCAGTCTGGCATGTAAGAAGCTGAAAGTCACCACTGTGTCCTCATTCACAAAGGGCAAGAAAAGTGGATTGGCAAATAATCTTGCCTCACAGCCCCACCTCATTCCTCCGTGTTGATGCCAGGTGGAAACCCAGCTTCTCAATGAGCTCCACTGATACCAGGATGGACGGGGGAGACTGGAGAGCTACTAGCCTTGCCTCACATTCCCTCACTCAATCTTGTTGCTGTTCCATGTGTGTTCATCTCGTCACTATTCCCCGTCGAGACTGAGCGGGGTGTCTGGAGTGTGTGGAGTGTCGACTAATCCCCGCTTCATATTTTATCTTTCAGTCATGTAGGTACTGGGTAGAAGTGGAAGTTCTGATCACCACCAGAAATTGCTGACATCACCGGTAGGGAATTCAGAGCACCAGCCCTGGAAGATCAGCTCCCTGCCTGCCCTGTGGACACCAAAGGATGTGGACAGTTTTCCCATTGGTATGTGGGTAAAATAGGAAGTGTTGCCAAAGAGCTTTCTGTTGGGTTAGACAGCCCTTTCCCTGGTTATTTGTCTCAGGAAACAGGCTTTGCTTGGAGCTTGTTTTTTGTCTGTGCCTGTTGGTGGTCCAGGTTGGAGGCTTCTGCTGTACTGTGTCTAGGGTATACAGGATACAATGAGAAAACTCAGGAAACTCACTGCCATGTTATTCCTAAAGTCCTGAAGTCTTAGGATTTCTTCTTTCCACCTTCCAGAATTTTCCTATGAGTTTTTCTGGCATTATGTCCAGAGATTTTAGTTGTCAGAGGGAGGAAATGGGAGAGATGGGGTTACTCTATTTTGGCTAAAACCAGGTCTGGACATGATCTCAGGCAAAGTGAATTTTAGGCAGGCATTTGTGGTCATTTTGTGTCCTCTTCTCTCTATGCAGACATGTAGTTTTTCTACCAGAAGGCAACTCAGAATTTTGCAAGACTTTAAGAACAATAAATATTATCTGTGTCAGTTTCAAAACATGTCTGTAAATTCTTTGACACTCAGAAGGATAAGGTCTATGTCACTTTGCCTCAAATACCGGGTAAGCTTAGGGACTGGTCGGTCAATAGAGTAGAGCAGAAATGACATCATATGACTTCCAAGCTATGTCATAAAAGATAATGAAGCTTTTGCTTGGTTTTTGGGAACACTCATGCTGGAGACTTGAGCTGCCATATACATATTCTGACTGCCCCAAGGCCATCATGATGAGGAAGCTCAAACTCATCCACCCAAAGAGACTCTGAGCACATGCTGCTGGACTTAATTTGACAAGTTTCCTAAGATCACACAGCACACACACACACATCCCAAGATGGCAACTCTTGGAAGAGACAGGAGCTACCATGATATCCAAAAGAGGGGGATGTGACTGGGGTGGGGACCAGGGAGGGAGCTGTGGAGGTGATGAGAAGGGGTCAGTTTCAGACATCTTTCAAAGGAGAGCCACCAGGTTTGCTGACAGATGGGACATGGGACACGAGAGGAAGAGAGAGAGCAGGTCCAGCCTGACTCCAGGTTTCCAGCCTGAGCAATTAGAACTCATGGAGATGAGGGAGATGGTGGCATCAGTGGGGAGGGGTGGAAAGCAAGGCAGGTGGAGCAGAGGGTTCCATCTGTGTTGTGTGAAGGACACCAGATACCTGTGGGATGCCCAGGTAGAGATGTACAAGCCTATATTTCAGGGAGAGGGCCAGGTTGAGAGGCCTGGATGCCTTCTGTTGAGTTATCCAAGGGAGGGAGAGAGGGTAAGGAGAAGAAAATCAAGGATAGAGCCCAGGGACAGCACCTGTTTACAGGGAGAGGAGCCAAGGAGGAATTTGGAAAGGAGATGGAGAGGGACAGCCAGAAAAGCAGGAGGAAATCCAAAGAGTATGGGGACAAGAGGAGGGAGAGAGGGTTTCAAGGAGGAGGGAGTGACTTTGAAACAACTGAAAACTGCCCACTGGATGTGACAGAGGTCACTGGTCACGTCCCCAAGAGCAGTTGTGGATAGAGGGGTGGGGAAGAAATCCGGATATGATTGTGTTACGAGTAAATTGGAGGAGCGAAGTGGGAGATGATGAGCCTAGATAATGTTTTTAAGGGGCTTCACTGTAAGAAAAAAAGCGAAGAAATGTGTGTTACCAGTAGAGGGTTTATTTTATTTTATTGTGTGTTTGATTCTTTGTAGTTGTAGAAATAGGTCCTGACATGTTTGTACATGGATGTGAATGGTCCCGCGGCGAGGGGTACTTTGATAACGCAGGTGGGTAAGAAGGGCGGCTGGGGTGATGTTCCCGAATGGGCAGGAAAGGACGGGATCTAGTGTACAAGTGACCTTGGAAAGGGACAGATGAGTCTCAGACGTGTGATGAATTTCCCCAAGGCTTTCCCCACAAAGGTGCACATCCGTCCACATATTTATCTGTGCACAGACCGAGATGGATAGAATATTTTTGCATCACACTGCTCATATATTTTAGCAACTTGTTCTCTTTATTCAAAAATATATTGTGAAGATCCTCCCATGTTAGTGCACAGAGACCAAACTCAATCTTTTTAATGACTGCTTAGTATTCAGTAGTATGGATGCCCCAGTATTTATTTAACCCATCTCCTACTGATGGACATTTAAGCTGTCTCCATGTTTTATCTGCTATTACAAATGATGCCGTAGAAAACCCCCTTGCATAAATGTATATTCCCGAGCTGTTCAGAATCACTAACTTCTAGGAGTGAGATTGCTGGGTGAAAAGATGGGTGCCTCTTGAATTAGGCAGATGCTGCCCAAATGTCCTCCACAAAGATTGCTCCAGAGAGCACCCCACTAGCGGCTCAGGAGTGTGACGAGTCAATAGCATGTTTGCTTAAAGTGGGGTTTAACTTTACAGATTTTTTTAAATTTTATTTTAGAGAGAGATAGAGAGTGAGAGTGGGAGATGGGGCAGAGGGGGAGAGAGGATCTCAAGCAGACTCCGTGCTGAGCGCTAAGTCCCATGCTGGGCTCGATCTCATGCCCCTGACATCATGACCTGAACCAAAAGCAAGAGTCAGATGCTTAAATGGCTGAGCCACCCAGGCATCCTGAAAGTGGGTTTTAACTTTAAAGGGTTGCCAGGACCATAAATGGTGACCCATCACTGCTGGTCTCTAGGCTGTGAGAATGTGCCCGCCTGCTGGTTCGGGGGTTGGAAAGGCAGAGAACTGGACAGGGGGCAGAAAGGGGGCAGATAGGGCAAGCAGAGGGCAGCAGCCAGAGTTGGGGAGGTGTGGGATGCCCTAGGGCAGGGAGTCAGGGCTCCGGCCGGCCCCACAAACCACTTCTGTGGGACCATGGCGAGAGGCCGGCCTCTCCCCGCCAGACCACCGCAACCGAGTCATGCGGATACAAAGAGGTGACAGACAGGAAACGAGGTTGTCAGTGTCCGGGCAGAGACAGTGGGCCACATCCTGGTGGTCACCCTCTTCCTCTTCCTTAGTGACACAACCCCCACTTGTCATGGTTCCTCTGCTTTAAAACATCACATTTCCCGCCCCGCCTGTGGGTAGTCCTATGAGAGTTCCAGCCGGATGTGGAAAACATTACATTTCCTGCATTAGTCCTGGGACACAACTCAGGGCCACTGTGATGGGGCAGAGGTTGTCACACGGTGTTTGCTGGGCTCGCCATGGACCCTGCACTGCCTGTCCTGAAAGGGGACCCAAGGCTCAGGTAGAGCAGCTGCTCTCGGACCTCAGGGTGGACCGGGCATTCAGAGGACACCCAGGGGAAACAGACCCGCAGGCTGGGACCCATGACATCTGGGAGCTGCCTCCTTGATGGGAAAAAAATAGCCCCCGATGTATCTAGGCCTCTGATAGTCAGGTTCTCTACTCTGAGTAACACCAAGCATGGCCCCCGAGAACTTTCTGCACTCTTTGGGTGACCTCTTTGGGTCTGTTTTTGTTCATATGTTAAAGTGATGGGGTAGAACCAAGAGATTTTTTTTAATTACTTTTTTTTTTTTTTGGAAGAACTTAGATTCACAGAAGAGTTGCAGCAAGAGTATGGGGAGTACCTTGTACCCCTGACCAAGCTTGCCCTCAGGTTAACATCTTCCATAGCTGGAGTGCCTTTGTTTAAAGTACGAAACCAACATTGACATGTTAGGATAAACTACACTCTCGGTGTTACTCAGTCTTAGTAGTTTCTCCCCCTCATGCCCTTTTCCAGTTGCAGACTCTCATCTAGGATACATTACACTCAGTCTTCCTGCCTCCTTACCGCTCCCCCCCACCACCCCATCTGGTCTGCAACAGTCTCTGTCTTTCTTGCCCTGTGACCTGACGTCTTGAGGAATACTGGTCAGGTACTTTGTAGAATGCTTTTCAGTTTCGAGTTTGCTTGATGTCTTCCTCACGACTAGGTGGGGTTATTGGTTTAGGGGAAAAAGAGCATGGAGGTGAGGTGCTCTTCTCCTCACATCCTATGAGGGAACACAGGTGACCCATGTGACGTATCACCATGATGTTGACCTCCACCACCCAGTCTGGGTGATGTCTGCCAAGTTTCCCCACGGTAAGCACTCCCCGAGCCCTGGCCCCGGGTCCTCCCCCCGCTCTATTCTCTACAAGCAAGATACGAAGTGGGGACCCAAGCGCAAGCAGAGAGGGCAGTTGACCCATAAGCAAAAGGGGCTTGAATGGAGTGAGTCCACTTACACTCAGATTTTCCTTTTAGACTTGACCGCAAAAGCCACAAGGCTGCTGCCTACTCCAGTCTCCAGGAGACCCAATGGGAAACACCTGGCACACAGGAGACGCCTGCTGCCCTCTGAGTACCTGGCTGGCTGCAGCTAACCTGGGCAGGTGCACAGAGCTGGTGGGCAGGTGCCAGTGGGCAGGAGGTGGGGCTGAAGCAGAGGAAAGCATAGATGGTGCCCTGTAGCCGGGGTCCCCCTGTGCACCCCAAATCCTGCACACAAGCATAGAGAGATCCAAGGCTAGGCCAGCGCTGCACAGGTGCAGCCACAGACCTGGGGCTTCTCCCCTTGCAGGCACCTCCCCCACCAAAAGTATCCTGCATACACACGGAGCCACTGCTGCTGATGGCCACAGGCCACCGGTACTCCTCCAGGCAGATGGGACAGCTGTGTTCTGCCCCAGGTTATTGTCCCATCAGCAGTGGCTGCAAACGGAAGCAACCAGGCTGTGACACACTGTCATCCCCGGGGCCAGGCCCCCCGCCCCTGCCATCACTGCCTCCGCTGTCCTGGACCAGCCGTCCCGACTGCACATGCAGTCTACACACTGCGATATTGTAATGCATTTTCTCTTCCTTATGATTTTCTCTTCTCTAGCTGACATTAGTGTAAGAATACAGTCTATAGCAAGTAACCAAAATATGTATTAATGCACAATTTCTGTTATCGGTAAGGCTTCCCATCCACAGTAGGCTATTAGTAGTTAAGATTTGGGGGAATCAAAATTATACACAGATTTTCAACTTCTTGGTGGGGGAGTGCTCCTAACCCTGCATTGTTCCAGGGTCAACTGTATAAATTATTTGGAATTCTTATTTTGGAAGATCTGTCTCTTCTCTCCTATTCATTTATTCATTCATTCAATTATTGTATCCATGTAGACACATGGATATGTATTTTAATACTTCGGGTTATAGTCCAGCACGGCATCATTGTGTTACTCAAATTGTTCTATCTTGGGGAGTACGTGGGGGCCCCTGAGTCCTTTGGCTGTGGCCTCCAGAGTCTGTTGAGCACTTTCTTACTTTCCTAGCACTACACACCATCCCAGACACACCTTCCACAGTCCCCTCTTCAGCCCTCAATTCAGCCATTTCTCTAACGGTCTATGGTTCCCCTTATTGGAGAACAGCGTTAGACACCAAGATCTGGGCGCTCAACCAAGGGACTTTGAAGGTGCCTCCTGCTCTAAAACTCTAGGACTTAGGGATAAAGTAGTTCCAAAGTCCTGAAATGCTGGAAGAGGAAGTGAGATCTGCCACGTTCCGGAAGCTTCCGGAAGCATTAGGGGCGTGTTTTGGCCTCTTCTCTTTGTTTGCTAGTTGTATTTGTTGTTCTTGCCTCCAACTCAGAAACAGATACCTGTGGGGGTTTGCCAGCCAGAACCTCGTACTCTTTCACCTGTAAAGTAATAGGAATTCCTGTGCGGACCCCAGCCCCAACAACCCTCAGCCAGTCTGGCATGCGTAGGGCTAATTCCTCCCCAGGCCATCATTTTGACCTTTGTGATTGGTGCTAGGATGGGGCTGTGCTCTTTGGGGCCAGTGGGAGTCAGGGATCCCAAAGTGGGTCAGAGAGTGCTCTGAGCATAGGGTTCCTTGTCACACATATTTGGGAAAAGGTGTGATGGTTCTCCACTACAGGGCTTCTCAGAGCCTCTCATGCAGCTGGCAACTGAAGAGACAAAGCCCTGAGTCAGGCCTGGCTGCTGGTTCCGCTCCCCCTCAGCAAATCACCTAACTTCTGTATGCCTCAGTTTCCTCCTCTGTAAAGTGGGACAATAATGGAACCTGCTCCGCAGGGCTGCTGTGATGTGAACTGAGTTCATGAGGAAGGATGGGTACCTGACCCTTGAAGAGACACCTAGGACGACTTGGCATTATTCCCACGTTCATCTCTGTCATCAAGACCCCTGCTTCGGTGCAGAGACGGGCTCTGGCCTCACTCCTGAGAACAAACCCCTAGTGCAGACTTTGCCGGGTACCCATGACTTGGAAGGAAGGGGGAGCATTTACCTCCAACCCCAACGTTCATTGACTGAGGCTGAGCCTGAGTCTCGCTCCCTGAGCCTGAGTCAGACCCCCATGATGGATGGAGCTGCTCCCACCTTTAAGGCACATCTGCGCCCTACCCATGACTGGACACCTGGTCTGGCCCAGACAACCAGGTGAGCACCTGTCACCAGATTCCATAAATGGTTGGCTGAATTTCACATTCCCTGTGCCTGGGGCTTCCTCCCAAAACACTTTCTGCATGTCATCCAGAACATCGTTCTCCTAAATCTAGTCCATCTCAATGTCTACCCATCCTGTGGAGTGGTGCCCAGAACCCCCCCAGGTGACCAGGGATGGGATAGTGAGGGCTGGAAGCCAGTCCCCACATGACCCCCCACCCAGCTCATCAAGTCATCTGCACCCCCAGCTCAAGGTGCAGCCAATCCCCCCCCCACTTCCTGAGCACCTCCTGTGAGCCAACCCTGCAGAGAGCTTCCCCTCCCCTTTGACCCTCGCGGCCCCTGTGGCGGCGGGGGGGGGGGGCTCGCCAGCTCTGTCTTCCAGATGGGGAAGCTCAGGATCTGAGAGGTTAAGTCACAGCCCCAAGGTCACCCACCTGACCCTAGGGAACCCTAGGGAACACATGTCCCCACCCTCCCACTACCCTGTGCGTGGGGACGTGGTTTTCAGTAACCTCCAGGCACCTCCCCGTGCTCAGCTGTCCCCTTCCTGATCCCTTCCTGCCCATTTGACTAGAACAAGCCCAGAGCTCCCCATGAGCACATGGCAGAGATGGGTTCCCAGACCCCAAGGCTGGTGCCCAGCCGCAAAGATTGTGTGCGCTCCAGCCCACTTTCTGATTGTGACTTACTTACCTGACAATAATCAGTTCATTATGTCCACGGTACGTCTCATTCCTCTTGAGGCTTTGCAGTATTACAGCGTGGTGTGTTATTAACAATGATTTGTGGAAGCTAAAATCTTTGGATGAAGATTGCACTGGCAAGACTGCTGGGTGTTCAAGAACTTGCCTGAGCTCACGGGATAGCTCTACACCTGGACCTGCAGCCAACTCCAGCCTCCAGCCCTGATCCCTGACCTTTGGTGCAGCTCTCAGGGCTCATGTCCATCCCAGCTCAGGAGGGAAAGGCTGATGGAATCAGTGCCTCCCATCTGCAGGTGTGGGAACTGCCCCCAGAGTGGAGAGGCAGCTCTCCCAAAGTCACACAGCATGGAAGTGGGGATCCCTGTGAGCTCCTGCTCTAGGGCTCCCTCCTCTGCTTGCCCCACTCCCAGCCCTCCTCAAGGGAAGCACAGAGAGGAGAACTGGGTTGCTCCTCCCTCTGAGAGGAGTCCCACTCCTCCCTTCTGAGAGGCCAGAGCTCTTCTTTCCTCTCTGCTTGCTTTAATTATTACCTTCTAGGAGGTGAACACAAAGGTTTGCCTCTGATCATGGAGGGTATCGGGACTCCCTGGAATGCACATGAAGGCCCCCTGAGGCCCCTGCACTACACTGCACTACACTCCATCAGCCTCTGTCCCCTGTTCCCCGGGGTACTGGGTCCCTCGTGGTACCCAGTAGTGAGTAGTGTGCAGACTCAGGAAACCACTTTGCCTGGTATCTCCAGCTGTCCCTCACTAGAGGTGTGACTTCGGGTGCCCAGCCTCTCCCGACCCCACTCCCCCATGAAATGGCAATGAGACTTCACTCTTTGTAACTCAGTTCTCCCCTTCGAAAGGCTAAAGAAATCAGTTCCAGTGTTTGGAAGCTTAGCAAGGACAGGGCTGTTTTCCCGGCCCCCAGCAAGTTGTAGGGTGACAATAAATGTGCAAAGCCCTTCCACCTGCCTTCTTGCTCCTGTGTCCCCCACACCACGTTCCAGCGGGGACTGCGTTGCACACAAAACAGACACACTTGGCCCCAGGGCCGAGGACCACCCAAGCATGGGGAGCATGTTGTGTGTTTCCAATCCTGTAAAATCAGGGGGCCTGAGTCACTTCAAATCCCCCTGGATCTAGGATGCTGAGTCTCCTTATGCCTCCAGCCAGGCGCCTTTCCCTTCACAGGGTCCTTGGGGACAGCAGGCAGAGGTCATATGTCATCCAAAGGTCACATGCCAGCACAGAGCAGGGCAGGTGCCTCATCCAAAGTCTCCCATCTCCCAGTCCAGGGCTGGGGGTCCTTCACACCCATAAAAAATCAGACATGAGGGTTTCCCTCTGGCCAACTCCCTTGGAAGGTGAGCGGCGTGAGCCCATATCAGGAGAGCATGAGCTCCCTCACCTCCTGTCCTCACACAGGAAAAATGAACTTGGATCCAAAGGCACCCAGAAGCCACTGTGCAAATGAGAAAGCTGGGTCTCAGAGACGTCTTCATGTTCCCAGGATCCTGCTGGCAGGAAGTGGCAGAACTGGGATCAAACCCAGTCTTGATGGCTATAGAGACTGAGCTCTTGGCCATGGAGCCTGGGCCCTGGCCACGGCCTGCTCCCTCTTGGATCTAGGGAGCCCTGACAGGACCTAGCCCGCTCTCGAGGGTCCTAGCCGAGACTGTGGGAGTGACGCGCTGTCTTCCCTTCTCCAGGCAAAGCCACCCCCCCCAGAGGGGAGGGGAGTGACTCCAACACCCCTCTCTCTGTGGGGCAGAGCCAGTGGGGACAGAAGCAGGAAATGCTACTTCATATGATAAAGAAAATGACCTGGGACATCAGGCTCCCGTGGAACAGCCGCACATGTCCCCTCCTTGCCCCCCAGCCGGGAAGCCCTCTGTCTTCTTATAGTGCGTGTTTTGAGCACATTGTTTTCCCTTCTTGATAAAGTGTAATTCATTTAAGGCTCTTTGATGGTTATTTCAGGTCTCCAAAGTATACTCTTCACGGGCAGATCAATTCCAAGGAAACACCTACAGCCTGTGGAAATTAAATCTATTAACAAGCGAGCAGTGGCCAGTGGCTCACAGGGAGGCCTGGACTGCGAGAGGAAATGTGACGGCTGGCTGGCACCCTGCCCAGAGACCTCAGGAGATGGGGCAGGGGGGCGGGAGAATCATACTGGGGTTTCATGAGTCTTAATATAGTTCTTCCCAGTGGCTGAAATTAAACTTCCTTTCCGAGTCCAGAGAGGATGATTAAGGAAGACTCAGAGCAAATCGGCCCTGTGTGGGGATGGAGGGACCCCTCAGATCTCCCCCGGAGGGGTTTCTCTTCCTCAAACCCCATGAATTTCAGGGAACAGCCTCTGGTTCCCACAGTCCCTTCCACATTTTGGACACCAGGCATCCTCATAGGAGCAGGAGCAGTGGAAAACGAGGAGACCCGAAATGCCACCCCAGCACCATAGTCCACCAGGGAAGGGAGACCAGGCAGGGACTCTGGAGCAGCAGAGACCATTTCTGAAGGCTGTGATGAGGGAGCAGGGCAAGGGGAGGGAGGGACGCTCCCCTCATGCTAGAACATCTGCAAAAAAGGGAATTTCCAAAGATCCTGGGTGCTGGAACGGGCTTAGGTCCAATGCCTCATATGATACCAGAAACCCCATAATAAAATTTATACACTGATTGACCGTAGAAGACCACTGGCAGCTTCTTATTGTGCCCAGCTCTGTTCTAAGGCTTTCTGTGTATCCTTTCCCTTAAACGAAATAGCCCAGTAACACAATCATGTGGAAAATAGCATTATTATCCCCACTTTACAGGAAGGGAAACGGGCCCAACAAGGTAGAGTCCTGTGCCCTGAAATGCACAAAAGCTGTGATGTGTTTCCAACCTAGGCTGTCCTTGTATTGTGCCTCCCAACAAGTAGTCATTCACCTCCCACTTACATACCCCCAAGGACGGTGAGCTCACTGTCTATCAAGGTAGCCCATTTCATCTTCATGGCAAGATAGCTTTGACTGGAGGACAGTCCATCAGGCCACACTGAGAACACTTACTCTGTCTTCTGGGTGGCAGCCTTTTCTGCATTGAAAGACAGCACTCGTCTGCACGCGGATGTTTGTCTCTGCATCGCATGGCTGCATTACGTTTCGGAGTTACTTATCACACATCCTTCATGAAGCTTGCTCCCGCAATTAAGCTGGAGTTCCTTGTCTCTTTTGACACGATCTGACAAAGCTGGATGAATTCCTCCAACGGAGAGCTTATGGGAGAGAACAGTGCTAAACACATAATTGCAGAAATAATTGCAGTGAAATTAAACACAACATCACACCATTTGACACCTGAAGTCCACAGCCACGAGGCTCAGTCCGAATGCTCAGAGCCCACCTTCTGAACGAGCAGGTGCTCACAGTGAGGGGACCGCTCAGCCATCGGGGAACAGCTGGGATCCCTCTGTGAGGAGGGCACACCAGCTCTGAGTAGGGTCCCTCAGGCTCGTGCTGCCAGGCGGTGGCAGGACCCATCTCTCCAGAGGCAAGGTTGGGAAGAGTTCAGTTCATGTCTCCCAGGAATGAGACCCATCCCACCTCAGAGCCAAATCAGGAAGGGAGAGGACTCAGCGGCTGGCGTTTTCCAGACATCTGTCATTAGCAGAAATGAGGGTGGCACCAAAGGCGCAGGGGAAATCCTGGTCCTGGGGGTCTGTGAAACCCATCCCTTATGAACTGCATAACCTTGGCCAGTCAGTCCACATCTCTGGGCCTGTTTCTTCACCTGACACACGGTGCTAATAATAACCACTGCCTGGGGATGGTTTTACGTTTTAGAATCAAATGCAATCTTCCACATTGGCCCAGGAATAGGCTTAGCCTCTGTCCATTCCCTTATACTTCAGTGGTGAAGAAGATGCCGAGGTTTGGCTAGGAGCTGTGATGTCTGTAAATATGAATATCTATATTTTCCCCTCTTACCTGACCTTGGACTGAGCCTCCAACTGAATGGCCCTTTATACAGAACTCTGTCCCCTGGCCTAGCCACCGCTTCCATGCTGTCTCCCAGATTTTCTCTCAGCCAGTCCCAGTGGCTCCACCTCTGTCTCCAGACTCTTCCCACTCTTCTCTGTCCCCACCTTTGGGACTAGACTATCTCTGCAGGAAGGGCAGCTCTGTCCCTCTACTTTCCACCTGCCCGGACCTTCACCAATGACCAAATCCAGTTGAGTGCACCAGGATCTCATGCACAACAGACGGCCCGCTTTCCTGAAGATGCACTGTGTGTCCGGAACTTGCGTTCAGGGTACTAATTTGGCTCAAGGCTGGTCTATTCCTGGGACACGGGTAAATCTAGATCAACCTGGCTTCTAAGCCCTGTGATTTGCCTCACAGCCCGGTGCTCCTTGTGTGATTATGGAGAGAGAGCTTCTCCCACAGCTGTAATTAAGGAATTACAGAGTCTCTGAGGATGGAGTCAGGAGGGCTTTGAAGACAGACCACCAGAAGGGAGAGACTGTGGAGCTGGGAGAAGAACCCTCCACCAGGGTCAGGCAGCCTGCGTCACAGCCTCAGCTCTCCTGCCCACATGCTGTGACCTTGGACAAGCCCCTTAATGGCTCTGAGCCTCAATTTCCCCATCTGGAACCCGAGACCAAAACCACCTGTCTCCCTGAGGGTCTGTGAGGGTTGCCTGAGTGTAACGCTCAGGGAAGTGCCTAGCACCACACTCTACTTGGTATAGATGGGCTGGAACCAAACCTTGTCCACTGGGACGTGGAAGAGAGGAAAACTAGACCCCAGGGTTCTGATACCCACACTCCAACCCTCCTGCCCTCCAGCCTGTTGTAGAAGCTAAAACCCAGTGTCCCTCCCCTCAGACTCAGCAACAAGTCATGCCACACCTGGCGCCTCCTTTGGCCATGTCCCCTTCACCACCTGCACAGAAATCATGGGGGTGCCCCTTCTGGGGCATACCTCCCGGCAGCTCCCAACCAGCTCCTTCTCTATCCTCCTTCCATCCCTCCTCCTCTCCCTCTGTGAGTCCACACCCACCCTCCCCCATCCAACAGACAACAGCTGAGCACATCTGCACACCGCTCGTGGGGCTGGTGGGTCCCTCCGCTGACCGGGGCGCATTCCCTGTAATGACGTTCATTAGTCTGTCTGACATCAACACTGTTCTCAGGTTAATATGTTTAACTTAATGAGGCATTATTTTCAGTTAGAAAATTCCTGAAGAAGCATGTTTTCTCCTGATGAGCTAAGCTGATGAGTAGATTAATCCTAGACTTGAACAAGCTGACTAAGAAAATGAACCTAACCAGTTCTTTATTTCTTCTTTAGTTATGGGCTGATCTTAAATTAATTTGCATAAAACTGCTCATGTCTTGGGGGAAAGGAACAGGGAGAAGAACCCCACTTGGCTCTGTGATTTGTCTTCTATGGACCCTTTGTTTCCCCCTCCCATCCCCAGCCTCAAGAACAGGAAGAGACAGAGGAACCCCCATATATGATGGGTGTGGGGGGTGGATGGTTCCCAACACAGAGCAGCAGGGTGGGCCAGCGCTTGAAAGTAGAGATTTCACACGGTGACAGAGACGCCAACCACAGTGGACAGAGCTGAGAATCCATCTGGCTTGTCTCTGTCACTGCCAGCATCGTGGGGCTCACTGTGCCCAATACTTAGTAGGCACCTGATAGATATTTGTCGAATGAGATCAACAGATCCTAGTTGTTCAAAGAATCACATGATCTCAAGAGAGGGAAAGTACTTGATGTTCCAGATACATCTGATGGGGAAGCCGGTACTCCTGACTCTCCTGGTCCCAGGGCCAAAGACCATCTAAAGGCCCATTTCCTTTGATAACTTGCCCAGTGGACATTCTCACATCCCTCTCCCCATGGACACTGCGAGCCACTGTCAGTCGTGACATGTCTGCTAGTGAGCCCTTCCTCCCTCCGTAACAAATCACTGTCTACCCTGTCTCCTAAATGAAAGAACAAGGGGTTTGGTGGGGGCACTTCGACCTCCTCTGTACCAATCCAGCTTGCCCAGTGGCCAGTCTTCACTCTGAGAACAAAACTAGCTGGGTTTCATGCGTCCACAGGCACAGGTGGCCAATGGCAGGAAGAGCCATGGAACCAGAGAGACCATCAGGACAGCTTGACCATGATCCAGAGAGGAGACAACGGCGGGCACAGAAAGGACCCACCGCTTTGCCAGGCTACAGTGATTGTATTATTGACAGTGCATAGAAGGAGCAGAGTATCTGAAATCGAATCTCTGGGCTGCCCAGGCTCATGTCTCTTGGCCCCATAAGTGTCCAGTCTCTCCAGGAGAGGAAGAAGACCCCTGGGCTGCAAGGAAAATTTGCAGATAAGTTGCAGGAAGCAAAATTTTGTGGAGGAGGGCGTCCCTTGTGCAGAGAAGAAGACTTAGTAGCGATGGAGGGAGACAAGAGGGCCAGATCAGAGAAGTGACAAACACTGACCTTTTACGTGGTCTAAAAGTGCTCATGTGACGGGCACCCAGACCCTTTTGAAGAAGGAGGGAAACCCTTAAAGACTCTGTCCTCTTTCTCTATTTAAATGAAGTAAGTTTAGTATCAAAGTACCTGTGTGGTGCTTGAATTCTCCCAGGTCAAACCCTTTCCTTCTGCAATATATTCCCCAGATGGGACTTTAACTGGATATAATTACATCAGTAGCACATCGCACTCATGGGGGAGCAATCACATACATTTCTTTTGAAGTGGGACTGGCAGCCACAGTAGATGAGCAAATGTGTGTGTGTGTTTGGGGGACAAAGGTTCTCAAAAGCAGGGATGGCCCCAGGGCAAATCAGTCTCCGGGCTTTTCAAAGGCAGTGGCTCTTGTTTCTCTGCTTTATTCTCCCTGAACCTTTCTGGCAGAGAATTCCTGGAGGAGGTCAGACCCACAGTGCGGGGTTGCGGCATCCCAAAGACTGCTGGGCGCTCTGGAACCTGTGGCTTCCCCTCTCTGGCCTCAGTTTCCCCAATATGTAAAATACAGCCCTGGAGCCCACTGGGGTCTAAGAATCCTTCTAAGTGGAACAGGACAGTAAGTCCATGCAAGGCCTGGATGGAGGATGGTAAAGGAGCTGGGGTAGGGGAGGTTGGGGGGGAGGACTCTGAGAACATACCAGTTTAAAGACCTGCTGGACCACTTCAGTCTGAAACCCACATTCAACTGCCTGTCCCTGTGTTGCCCCGTATGGCTTTTTCTGGCCACCAAATCCTGCTCTGACATCCTGTGTGGCAGGACTTACCTGTCTGGGTGTGAAAGCTCCTACCCCGGGAAGATCCCAGGAGGCAGCTTGTACAAAAATACCCATTTCCTGCCATTCTGGCGGGGAGCTCTGTGCGCCGCATGCCTGATGCAGTGTTCTGGTTCCCCACTGGATCTGGCCTTGGGCACCACCCCCCACCCCACCTGCCAAGGTCACTGAGCTGATAACCCAGCCTCTTGGGAGGGCTGCCCCTCCCTGCCTCATTGCCCTCAAGTTTTTCCTTCTCTCCCCACCTGAACCACAGGTACTGACCCCTTATGGTAGGTTCTACCACCAGGAGACCCAAACTAAGACAATGCGTGAGCAATCGGGAGGAGCAGCAGGGGCACTTGAGGGTTGGGGCTGGTGCCTGGCGTGGTCAGCCCCAGGAGCTCTCTGAGCTGCACTCACTGTGTGCATCCTTCCCTCTATGTGTGTTTTACATTATTATGCCATAATGAGAAGTGCGCTCATAAAAACGCAGGGCCCTTTGCACTGCAATGCCCAGAATATGCTGGCGGGTTGCAGGGAGGTGGCAGGATGCACACCGGACAGACACCCAACACACAGAGCACACGGAACAGACTGGACAGATACCCAACCCTCCCAGAGAAGCTCCTTTTGCCAAATCCTGTGCAGATGAATGAATTAATTCAAAAAGACAGGAACTACTGAGCAGACGAACGAACATGAGTGTGACTGAGCACTCAGGATGAGTGATGGAAGGTACCGACATGGATAGGTGAGAGAGGAAGCACCTATTACTGAGAGGAGCTGAGCGTAGAGGTGGGCAGTGGAAGAAAGAACAAACGAATGAGAGGACATGGTGGAAGGGGGGAACGAAGGAACCAGGAACTGCAGAGTGAAGAAAGGAACAAATAGCACATGGGTGAGTGTGTGAAGACTTAGATGAAAGAAACAAGATATGCATTAAAAAAAAACTGAGAAGTGAGGGAAGGAATGATTGATGTGAAAATACAGGAAACAAGAAGCAGATGAATGATTGTGTATGCACCTAAGGGGACACAGGCTTCAGTGTGTGATGGCTGCATGAAAGGAAGTGAGAAGAGTAGAAAACCCCCAACTCTGAGGAATGTGTGTCTGCTCAGACACCTGGGGCCAGGAGATTGGACAACCCAGTGTGTTCCCCTCAGAGAAGTTTCCTAAAGTGACTTCAGTTTGGATTTAATAAAAACATCACTAAGCCAGTATCAATGATATCCTGGGGTGGTACCCTCCCTGGGGTCGACTCTGGCTTCAGTGCAAAGAGCTAAGCAGAAACCATGACATTGCCTTCACAATTAGGTCACCAATAATTACCTATTATGTAGCAACCCCCCAGCACGACTTTAATAATAGCTATTTGAATAACACATTTTCACTGTCTCCTTACAATTAACCTCCAAGAAATATAATTAATGTCGGTGTGGGGAAGTTTGTGGAGTGGCCTGGGAGGGAAGAAAGGGGCTGGTGTGGTCGCCATGATGGTCTGGTGAGATCCCAAGGCCAGGTGAGGCTGTGAACAGAGGTCAGGTTTGGGAGAACCCAGATCCAGAATGTTAGGCAAGTCACTCCCTCACCTGGGCCTCAGTCCCCACTCCCCCACCACCCCAGTGAAGTGAAGATGGTTCTCCAAATTTCCACCCTCCCTGAGGGCCTGGAAGCTCTCACTGGAGACCCTAGTCAGGGTCAGTTGTGAGTCATCACCCCTGACATCCCAGCATGGTGCCCTTGTCTGTATCTAAGCCCCTGACCATTTGGGTGACAGCCAACCCGCCCCCCCCATTAGCTGTAGCAGAAGGGGGAGAAGAATAATAGCCTAAGAGGGCGGTGGGAGCTGATCACAAAAGCCTGAGAACCATACAGTGTGGACTTGATCCCAGAAGCAACAAGGAACAGATGAGCGAGCTCACAGTCAGTTCTACATAGCCAAGCTGAACATGCTGGTCCACCGGGTTAGGAACGTAGAGGTGACCCCAGGTCTGCCCGGAGAATCACATGACTATCAGTTAACTTGGGGTCCATCAGCTACAGGACCTGCCACCAATTCCAGGACCTACATGCCTCCCATCTCAGCTGATGGTGTTGGGCACAGAGACCCAGTGACCATGCCAGCCGGTCACCTACTCAGCCCTGCGCAGCGGAACCATTCTGGCTCAGTCTCCTCTCTGCCCGCTGCTCTCCCAGAGCAAGTCCAGCCTCACGGGGAAGCCCTAGCAGGTTTGCCAGGAGCTGGGTCAGGGGATCCACACTCACCTTTCCAAAAGACACCCCCAAGGACACCAGCAACCTGACAGGTGGCCAGAACTCCTCTTCTGGTTTGCTGCATTCTTTAAATCATCCCTAGTCATTACAAATGACTCTTAGAAAGAAAGAAGCTATTTAAAAAAAGAAAAGAAAAGAAAAGAAAAGTAGCTCCTATGAAAAAGATCAATAATTAAACATGGAAATTTCTAAATATCTTCCCCATATGAGGCACTCATCCCTGGTTAGGGAGAATGCTTCCATAATTTAGTGAGTAGGGGTTCTGGGTATTGAAGGAGCAAAGAACCAGAGGCTTCAGCGTCAGAAGGACCGGGTCTGAGCTCAGCCCCATCCATGGGTGGACTGCACTTGACCTCCCAAACCTCGGACTCTTCATTTCCGGAGTGGGAGGCATTGTCTCTCGCAGGTGCCAGCGGAAAAGCGGGGGTAAAACACGGGGCACTGCGAACATTCCAGACGTGTTGCCACTGTGACTGACCACGTGATGAGCAAAGCTAGAGCAGAGGTTGTCTTGGGAGAGACGCTTCTTGCCTCTTTGTCCCTGCGGAAATTTCCTCAATAGACGGTGTGAGCCAGTTTGATAATCTCATCGTCTTCTGACAAAAGAAAGTTCCACTGCAGGGAGCTTTATCACCAAAGAAAAAAGAAGATGCTCGCCCTGCAATGTTCATAAAATCCATTTCTTACCCAACGTTCCTGGTTGCAAAGAGGCGGGGCGGCCCCTTGCCCCTCCATGTGTCACCCTGATCCTGCACCAGGGACCAGATGAGCAGTCTCATTTCATCTCTGCAGTGACTGCAAGGGAACGTCATCTCCCTGCTGTGCACATGGGGAAACTGAGGCTCAGAGCAGTGATAACACTTCAACAGCACAGCAATAGGTGTCACTGAGCACCAACCAGGAGAACCAGCAAGGAACAAAGTCCCTGCTCCTCCTGAGCTGGTGACATACTGGGGAGCACAGAGCAGACAGGATGAAGATGTAAAATGTCATGTAGTGAGAGGTAAGGAGAAGAACAGAGCTGGGTGTCAGATAGCCTCCATCATCCTGGGGGAAGCCTCCCCTGTGACAGCTGCCACATGGCTTCTCAGAGCAGCTTTCTGTTGGAGATACTCCTGGACATGGAGAACATTCTTATGAGAATAACAGGTGCATGGAGTAGGACCTGAGAATACCTCATTCATTCATTTATTCATTCATTCATTCATTCCCCAAGCCCAGCCCTAGGTATAAGTCAGTGAAACAGGCAGACAAGTCCTCCTGCCCAGAGCTCACATTCCAGCCCAGAGTCTGATGCCTACAAGACTGATGAGCTCATGTCAGCTCTCAGCCTGTCTAAGCCTTGAGTTCCCCGTCTAGATGATGCAGGCATGAACAGTATCCCCAGAGTGGTCACCTGTGCCAGGAATGTTGCTGGGGGTTCCATCTCTGCCAGCTTCATGACCTTCCTGTGTGCCCACAGTGCAGAGATCAGGAAACTGAGGCCCAGAGAGGTGAGGCTGGCTATGCAAATTCACAGCCATCCAGTGGCTTCAGGGGCAGAGGGCCCGAGTTTGTGTCCAGGCTCGGCCATTTCCCAGCCTAGTGACCTTGGGCAGGTTCCCCCTGCTGAGCTTGTTTCTTCAACAGTGAAGTAAGGATGCAGTGGTACCTGCTTCAGGGCACTGTTTAGGGAGCCAAGACGGTGCCTGGCACAGAGAACTATGGCAATGCCAACGGTGGCTCCCTCTCCCACTACTCACTGCGCTAATCCTCCTAAAGCCCCATTAGGATTCAGTCTTGGCGTCGTACATTCCATGAGTTCAGACAAATGTATAATGACATGTATCTACCATTATAACCGCATACCAATATTTTCACTGCCCTAAAACCCTCTGTGTTCCGCCTACTCGTCCCTCCCCCACAATTCTTACGATTTAGATTCTCCCTCCCATGTCTTTATTGTTAGCATATTTGTATTCGACTTCCCCTAGAATCATTCTATTACTTGAGGGTCTTTGAATTATCTTCCTGTTATTGTTTGTCTGCTACCTCTCATAAGGTAGCCATTCATTTCTTTTGGGATTTTGGTTTTCAAGCTCCTCTTCACTGGGGCCTTCTCTGTGGGAATCTCATCCAACAATCCAACAATCCAGTGGAGGATGTGGCCTGCGGTGCATTCTTCAGATGCCCCAGAAGTACCAGTACCCTGAGTCCAATTATGGACGAGTTCTTTGGTGTCTCTGTTCAGAAATCAAACCCATGAGGTAAATTAAAACTGTAAGCCCAAGGAAGGTACTGGCCTGTGTTTACAAATTCCGAAGATAACTCTTTGTTGTCCCAGCTCTACCCAGAGTCCAGAAACAAACAAGATTCCCTGCAATCTCCTACTTCTTCCCAGTAGAATATATGTTTCCAATACACCCTTTCACGGAAAAGGTAAGCACTTCGAAAATCCCAGCTCTGTGTGGGGACCAAATAACCCAGTTTTGGGTTCCCATGGGCATAAGACCTCCTTTGTCCCCATGAGAGTATTAATTCCAAGCCCTAGGGTCACCAAAATTCATAATCTCACTCCCACCCCCAACATGGTACTTGCCACCCAAATGTTCATTTCTTCTCCACTCCCTGGGGATGTCCCTGTCCTTTTCTCTAGAGTTTGCAGGGAAAAGGTTTTCAGAAGCAGGAGTCAGAACCCAGTTTCTAAGTTGAATCTGTTTCCTGTCCCACCCACCCCAGACCCATCTGGGCTCACTGAGCCTGAGGATCCCATGAGGTATCCAGGGATGCCGGGAGGCAGCTAGATATATGGATCAGGGCTCAGCACATGGGACTGGGGTGTGGATACAGATGTGGAGTTCAGGGGATGCATTCACCAACATCTTTGGGAATGTTCAGTGTCCACATGGGCGTGTTTGAGTCATTTGTTCCTATATCCACATGTGCCTGGGCTTGTGGCCAAGCTGTGAACTTTTGTGCCTCGGTCCCGGATCAATGCAAATGTGAATGTGAACTCATGGGCACCACATCCTGCTGCTTTTAGGGGAAGAACAATCTGGATGCAGATTGTCCAAAAACGGAAAGGAGGCAGCCTGGGGCTATATTGATGGCCCAGGATTTGGGGTTGGCCAGACATGGGTCTCCAGCTGGATGCTGGCACTTTCTAGATGTGTTACTGTGAGCAAGTCAATTCTCCCTGAGCCTTAGCTGGGAAATAGAGCCAATAAAGCCCATCTTGAGGGGTCTATGAAGACAGGTCACCCAGGCCAGTGTGCTGAATGGAGCACACGGTATTGCCTTAGGAAATGGATCTGGAGCCCCTGCCCTATGTTCAGTCAGGGCAGAGAGACCTGGGCTCAAGGTGGGACTCAGAACATTACATTTCCCCAGGTGAGAAATGGAGGCAAGGGAACCAGTATATGCAAAGGTCAGCAGTGCAAAAGGGTACGGAATGTTCTAGGAGCGTTGAGAGGTTCTGTGTGGCTGGTGTGATGGGAAAGCCAGGGAGTCTGTGGGGCTCAGTAAGCCCAGGATCTGAAATACCAACATCACGCCTGGGGTTCAGATCCCACGTGGCAGGGAGCAGGGACCCTCCAGACCAGCTCCGTGGCTCTGAGCAGAGAGGCTGAGCTCTGCGCAGGAAACCAGAGTCATCACACATGGCTGTCTTTAAGTACCTTTTAATGAAAAACATGCTGAAATTATATTGTCAGCGCTTAATTATCACTTGTTAAACAAGTGTGTGCCCAGATTGCAGGTTTTATTCCCATAAAGGTTCGCAAAAACTTCCTTTCTGTTATTTATGAGGGCTCTCCAAGACACACACATTGTTAGAAATGAGATTTTTTTTTCTAAGTGCAGATTTTAAAAATAAACAGGTTTCCTTGGCATTGAGTCAGGGTTCCTTGTAAGTGACAAGAAAACTGTCCATCTAATTTAAGCAAAGACTATTGGTGGAGGGGATGAGCTCCAGGGGGTCCTTCTGGCCTTAGGGAACTTAGATCTGACCTGGGCTTGGAGTGGGGACCTGGCAGCCCCGTCCATCCCTTCCTCTTTGGAGGTTCATCTTGGCTTCTCTGTTCTTCTGGGTCATGCCTCCTTCTGAAGCCAGATTTCTCAGCTTCTCTACTCACCTTGTACATACTGCTCACCTGCCTTTCTTGAAATCACACATCCCTGTGTCTAGGGCTAGCAAAGGTGATGGGCTACACCCGGGTTCGCGTCCTGGGTCCACCGTGGGCTTGCTGGTGCACCGGGCAAATCCCGAGCCTCGCGGATCCGTATCTGTCTCCAGGGCAGAGACTTGCCTTGCAAGCTTACTGTGTGTTAAAAGCCATCATGGGAGCAGATGCACAGTGCCTGTCACACACGGCAGGCAATACTACTGTCCCCTGAGCAGGGAGATCCCGTAGGGGAGCGGGGGGGGGGAGACAGAAATGGATGAGAGATGTCACTGGCTGATGGACCCTCACTGGGTGACCGCGAGACCCCAACAGATGTTTTGTGACCTCAGCCTGAACCATGAGCCCCACTGTCTTGACTGTAAGAAGGGATTGTTGTAGGGATAAATTGAGATAATGATGACTCAGTAATTACCAGCTTGCTTTCTGCCAAAGCGTCTTGGTTATAGGAGGGTTTGGTAGATGTCCAATAAATGAGAGAAAGAAGAGGAATACCTGAATGATATTCGGATTGAATGAATAAGGCACTGAGAATTTGCTCCACTCAGCATCTGGGATATACTATGTTCTCAATGGACCTGAATGACATATTATGATTATCAACTTTCTAAGGCTCAGTGAGGCACAGGGTCGGTTCAGGGAGGGGGGCTGTGGGAGGTGAGGCTGGAGAGAAGGGGTGAGGGGGACACCTGGGGAGAGGCAAGGCGGCCCCTCTCTCTGGGCCCCTCCATGCCCCAGGCCCCCCTCTCTCCATCCCCAGCTGTAACTGACCTTAACTGTTCTAGTTTCTGCTCAGTTTATGCAATTTGCAAAATGGTTTCTTCAGTTCCCATTAACGAAGCTACGCTGTCAGCACAGCTAAGTTTCTTCCTCCCTTTCCCCGGAAATCTTCATGACGATGATGTTGCCCTAACTGCTGTCTCCTAGTTAAGCAAAAAGAAGAATAAGAAAGAGGAAAAGCAGCATCGTGAAGAGGGGGAAGCTGGAGAGGAGAGAAGTGAGTGAGGGTGAGTACAGGGAGATGATGTGTGGCTCATTTAGTCAAATTATTTTTTAGTTAACAGTTAGTTCCATTTACTTCATAGTGGACCATTTTCATTATCTCTCTGATGAGAGTTTTTTCCCTTATTATCTTACCATCCAGCCCCAGGGCCCGAGGCCCCTAAGGCTCCTGTCTAGGAAAAAGGAGCCAATACCAGCAAAAACTCAGAGACCATTTAGTGTAAAACCAGAGATGCCCAGAGGAACATTCCACCGGGGTTTTAACAGAGATGTAAATCTTAGCCATGCTGGGTGTGGAACCAGATTTGCCCCAACTGCTCTGGGGAGGGGTAGGAGACTGAGGCCAGGGGGGCCCCCACTTTAGCCAACAGAGCACTTGTGAGGGACGTTCCTGGTGGTCCAGTGGGCCGGCCAGGTTAGGAGAGCTCATGACTTCATTATTATTGTGCACACCAGGCCTCACCCGCAGAGGACCGGACCAGCTGGCTCCATCCTGATTGTCCAGGCAGCCTTGAGCAGAGCTGGGAGTCCTGTTCTCCTCCCTCAGCACACTCGGGCCCCTGGTCCCTGTCCCTGTCATTCCCATCCTCCCTCCCAGGGCCCCGGACAGACAGGATACCAGGAGGGTGAAGTGCGCAGTGTAGCAAGCCCAGAGCTAGATCCCGGGCTACGGGGTGACGAGGGGAGACACAGTCTGTACCCCGCGGGTTTCCAATCATTAGACCAGCTGACGTGAAAGTAGTAACCATCATCAGCTCCACCATGAAGGGCCATGGGGCTTCACCCTGCAGAGTGAGCTTCCCGGAGGGACTGACCCTTCCCTGCAGAGTCACCCAGGACTGACAGCCTGGAGTCCCCCTGGCAAAGGGAACAACATAGGCAAAGGCTCAGAGGTTCAAGTGGCAGGAAAAAGGCCGGTGTGACGGGACCACCTTGAATGGGGAGAAGGTGGCAGGTGCTGAGGCTGCAGAGGTGGGAGGAGCCAGACTGCCCTGGGCTCTAAGGCCACATGACACTGCAGGACATCAGGGTGCAGCACTGAGTTATGCTTTTAGAGCTCCCTTCTGCGGCCTTGTGGAGAATGGTGGCTGACTGGGAGGGAGGAGAAGAGGCCAGGTAGCGAGCCAGGAGGCCCCTTGAGGCACAGGGGAGCTGTGGGAGGGGCCTGGCCAGGATGCGGCAGAGAAGCTCAGGGTACTGCAGTAATGCTGGCATGACGTTCGTACCAGTGATATTAGGGAGGTAGACCGGCTGGAAGACAAAACGTTTACCCACGGCAGCCCTCACCCCATCAGCCCTGGACCAGGCGCCTCTAGTAACTGGACCAGCAGGGTCCACCCTGAGATGCTCGGGCAAACTCCAACCCATCAACAGCACCTGGGGGAGGGGCTGGGCTCCCCGGTAAGCAGACAGGCCCAGGGGTCCCTGGTGGGTGGTCAAGATGAAGCTGAGGGGTGGGGGAGCTAACCTAGAGGGGAGGACGTACCCCAGGCTGTCTGAGGGTGGCCTGATCTCCCCGTCTGTGCAGCCCCAGGTGGACCCGATCGGAGCCGAGTCAGCAGAGGGGTGCAGAGGACAGTCGGGAGATTCCATGTCCCCAGCACATGAGCAGGAGGGTCCTCCCGCCCATGACTGCTCCATAGTCACGGCCCTGGAACACTCCAGAACGGCATCCCACCCACATGCCAGCCCAGCCCCCGACGCTGGCAGCGCCTGAGCCCCGACCGCACCCCTCGGCCGCCTGAAGCCCTGCCAGTTCCGGAGCCAGGCCACGTGTGGACACCGGTGCCTCCTGCCTGAAGAACAGCCCTGTCACCAGTGGTCACCTTCCAGGCTGCTGGGAGAAGTGGGGGACAGCATCTCAGGCAGGACAGCCCTGCACGCGGGGCGGGGCCAGTGCTCCAGCGTCCACACCCACCAGAGCCCACTGTGGGCAGCACCGCCCTCCACAGCAGGGAGAGGCCTGATTCCAGAAGAGGAGCCTCACGGAGCATTAGAGATGAGCTGCAGAGTGTGAAAGTAGGGGTAAGGGCTGGAGGAAAGCAGGCAGGGGAGGGTGCCAGAGGGTGTGTGTGGCAGGGGAGGTCACAGTTGCAAAGGGGGCTCAGGGAAGGCCAGTCAGAGCAGATGACAAAGGGGCAAAGACCTGAAGCAGGGGAGGCAGGAAGCAGGGCAGACGTGGGGAGGAGGCTCCAGCTGGAGGGGAGGGCAAGGGGGAACTTTGAGGCTGAAGGTGCTGAGGGCAAGGAAGGAGCCTGAGGAGCTACGGGGAGGGGCTAGGGACAGGTGCCAGAGAGGCAAAGCTGGGGCCACTGCCAGGGTGGACTGTGTGGAGTGAGGCAGGGGTCTGGGAGTGTGGAGCAGGGCAGGGACAGCTCTGCCCTGACTCTCACTGGGTCCTCTGGCTGCTGGGGAGAGACTGCAGGGAGCAGGGCAGGGGCAGAGGCAGGGAGTTGGCAGGAGGGCCCTGCCCTGGTCCAGGCACCAAGGTGGTGGGGCCAGAGTGGGAGCCTGCAGAGCTGGAGAAGTTTCCAGATCTGGGGTCATATGAAAGCCAAGCAAATGGGACATGAAGATTATTCACTTCATGAATACTCTCTCAGTATTATTAGGTTCTTAAGCTCCATACTGTTTTGCTGGGCATCTCCTTATAGGAGGAAGGTTCAAGAGTGAAATCTGTAGCAGTGTTATTTATGAGACTTGATTTAAATTATCCAGATTTTTAAATAGTAGTTTAGTTAAATAAATTATGGAACACTAATTAAATGGACTATTTCCAAGAATACAACAATCAACAGAACAAAAAGGCAACCTACTGAATGGGAGAAAATATGTGCAAATGACATAGCTGATAAAGGCTTAATATCCAACATATATAAAGAACGGATACAATGCAACACCTAAGAAACAAATAATCCAATTTAAAATGGGCATTTCTCCAAAAAAGACATGCAAATGGCCAACAGACACATGAAAAGATGCTCAACATGACTCATCACCAGGAAAATGCAAATCAAAACCACAATGAGACATCACTTCACCCCTGTCAGACTGGCTAAAATCAATAACACAAAAAAGAACAGGTGTTGGTGAAGATGTGAAGAAAAAGGAGCACCCACGCATTGTTGGGGCAGCTGCTGTGGAAAACAGTATGGAAGTTCCTCAAAAATTAAAAATAGAACTACTCAGTGCCTGGGTGGCTCAGTGGGTTAAAGCCTCTGCCTTCAGCTCAGGTCATGATCTCAGGGTCCTGGGATCGAGCCCCGCATCAGGTTCTCTGCTCAGCGGGGAACCTGCTTCCTCCTCTCTCTCTGCCTGCCTCTCTGCTTACTTGGATCTCTGTCAAATAAATAAATAAAATCTTTAAAAAAAAATAGAACTACTCTATGATTCAGTAATTGTCCTACTGGGCATTTACCCCAAAAATGCAAAAACACTAAGCTAAAAGGATACATGCACCCCAATATTATGACAGCATTATCTACAAAATAGTGAAATTATGGAAACAGCCCAAGTGTCCATCCACACATGAATGCATAAAGACGATGGAGTATATATACACAAAGGAATACTACTCAGCCACAAAAAAAAGAATGGAATCTTGCCATTTCCAATGATGTAGATGGAGCTAGAGAGTATAATGCTGAACAAAATAAGTCAAGAGAAAGACAAATACTATATGATTTCACTCATATGTGGGAGTTAAGAAACCAAACAAAACAGCAAAGGAATAAAAAGAGGAGACAAACCAAGAAACAGACTCTTAACTATAGAGAACGAATAGATGGTTACCAGAGGGGAGGGGAGGTGGGGGATGGGTTGAGTAGGTAGTGGGGATTAAAGAGTGTACTTATCATAATGAAAAAATTAATTAATTTTTTAAAAAGCATATATAATGAGAAGGGAAGGTGGTCGGACTAGAGTGGCAGATAAGAAGCACCTAAATCTGTGGGTGTTGCATGGGGAGGATATGGCCTGGGTTCACTGAGACCCAGTTGTCATTCTGGGTGCCCCCACGGGAAAACCACACATCCCCATTGCCCGCAGTTCGGGGTGCCCGTGAGACCTGCTTTGGCTGAGCAACGTGAATAGAGGTAGGGAGTGGACCTCCCAGGAGAGAGCTTCTAAGGGTCAGAACTCAGTTCTCTTGTCCGTTCTGTCTGTCCCTGGGTTATGGGCTTAGCACTTTCATTCTGTCCAGGATGGGAGACCCCTCCCTCACCTTCGAAGTGAGTGGTAAGTGACCAGAACACAGTCACACCAATGGGAAATCAATTAGAAAGATATGCACTTGTATATAAATCAGAAATGAAGAAAGGTATCAGCTACTGTCTTTGCTGGTGAGACACCAACGGTTTACATACATTTTGCACATTCCAAGGGTTTTAAGGTAAGTATACCTTACTTATATTAAAAGAAAACTCATTGTCATTAAAGAGGACACAGTGGACACCAGCCCTGCCTTGGGCCATGGGCACCTCTCCCTCACATTGGTCCCCTGCATACTGAGCCTCAGTCCCCTGCGCGCTGAGCCTTGGTCCCGCCCAATTAGCCCTTTATTACAGATCCTCTCGTTCTCGGATTGCCCGCCCTGCACAATTTAGCACGGCCGTACACCGTCTTGTTCCCAAACGTTTAATCTCATGCCTCCTGGCCTGGGTTTCTCAGCTGTCAGAGCAGCGGTGGCAGGAAGGGAGATCTTCAGGGGCCCGCGCTCCCTTGGGGCCCAAACTGATGACAGCTAATGCCAAGTGCCAGGCACTATGCCAAGCACTCTATGTGCGTTGATGCACTGAAATACTTCAATAATCCTGCAAAGGAGACACTGTTGCTACGCCCCCATTTTACAGACAAAGATACAGACGCTCAGAGAGGTTTAGAAACTCATCCAAAGTCACACAGCTCTGAAGTGGTGGAGCTGAGCCTTGAACTGGGCAGTCAGTTCCCAAGTCCCTGCTCTTCCTGCTCCTTGAGTGTTGATCTTTACTATGCCCGGGCCCTGTGCCGGGGGCTCCGTGCCCAAAGACAGCACGGGGACATTTGTCTGCCAGCTGAGTACTGCTGATGATAAAAATTGTGGTAACAATGCCAATTAACATGCATAGACATTTAATGCACACTAAAGCCTGGGGTCCTTGCATGCCAGGCTGTCACAGTCCTTGTGTCACAGATGAGGATCTGAAGCATGGCGAGCCCTTGGGTTTTCCCAGAGCTCCCCTAAATGCTGCCTGGAGGTATAGAGTGAGCCCAGCCATCTGCCTTCAGCTACTTTGTTAAATCCTTACAACAACCAGATGTCATCAGTATAACCATGCCCATTTTACAGAGGAGAAAATGAAGGAGGCTCAGAGAGGTTAAGTAACTTGCCCTCCATCTCACAACGAGGCAGTGGCAAAGCCCAGACTGGAAAGCACAGTCATCCAGAGCTGGTTAACCAATAGGCCACACTGCCACCCTCCACCCTCCACCCATGCCTGGGGCTCAGGACCATTAACAGAACGGAGCCTCCACGATAGGGGTTTAGAATCTGAAGGCAAGAGGCCCCAAAGATCATTACTGAGATGCTATCCTGGGAGCAGCAGGGGGAGAGAGCAGGAGGCTCGAGTAGGGAAGGGAGGGGGAGCCTGGAACCCAAAGAGCCAACAAATCCCAGCCCTGGGGTGGCTGGGAGGGTGCTCCCTGCAAGGGTCCCCATGACACAGGGCAGCACTGCTCCAGAAGGACAGTATCACTTTGTCACTGTGGAGACCATCAGGTTGATGGTGGCCGCCTGGGCTCAAGAAACTGTCAATCCTAAATCCGGAGCTAGTTTATGGCCCGTCCTAATTGTTCTAATTGCCATTATCATGGCTAATAACATTTTGTGACAGCCATAAACTCAGAGCGTCAGAAGAGGGCCCTGGAGAAGGGAGCAGCAGAAGACGGTTTGGTTGTGAATCAAAGGGAAGCGGGAAGGCTCAGTTTCAGGGACTGGCCGAGCAGGCTGGGGTCGGTGTCTTCTCACAGAGTCGCCAAAAGCTACACTCGCAGAAGATTAGAAACAGAGCCTGTTAAGCAGAATTGGATAAGGAAATGTTAAAATCACAGGAGATTATCAACGCAGAGCTTGAGATCATTGTCCCAATCATAAGTAAGCGTTCCAGAACAAGGGAGCCAGATGCAAGGATGGGACACACCTGGTGCCTGGGACCTGGGGGACCACACAGCAGCATCTCGGGCCCTGAGTGTGGGAAATGGTGAGAGACGGTGCCCAGGGAAGAGGCCTGGACTTAGCCTTACTCTGCCACTTGTCATCTCTGGGATTACTCACTGACCTTGTCTTAAAGTCAGGAGACTGGAGGCTTCCCTCATGGAGTAGGTGGTAAATGTGACAAGTGCATAACATGGAGCACAGTGCCGCACTGCGCCTGAGAGATGGGGATGCAGGCATAGATGGCTGGAGAGGAGAGGGGAGTGATCAACAGACAGACAGACAGACAAAATGTCAGGACCAGAAGGACTCCTCTAAAATCTTCGGGCCTCTGTCTGCCTGTAGGAGTCCCCAAGGGCTTTGGAGTGACCCCCACAGCCAGCACCATGCCGGCAGGGAAGGTCTATCCCTGCCGCAGCTTCAACACCCAGAACTGGGCTGGGCTTGGAGTCAAGGCCCAGTAAGCACTGCTGAATGTGTGAGCAGATCCATAAAGAGTGGAGCTCGGGGCAGAGACAGAACAGTTGAAACCCTGACCCAGGGCCCTGTGTCCCCGGTCCACCAGCTGTGACAAGGGTGGGGTCGGGGTGCCACCAACCTCAGGGAGGACAGTGTAAGCTCGGGGGTTGGGCTGGCACAGGCTGGTGCAGAGTGGCTCTGAAGAAAACTTTCTGTTTCATCTCCTTCGGTCCCTACTGTGTTGCGCCCAGGCAGGAGTGGCCACCGGGAGTGGAGGAGATGGTGGGGTGGGTGGAGCAGGGACCTGAGGCTGATCTGGACTCCAAAGCAACAGCATAGCCCTAAGGATTGGGTCCCCCACCCCAGGCTACAGGCTGCAGTGAGCCCTTGGGCATCTCTGAGCAGGATGGCCTGGAGAGCTGAGCCTGCTTCCAGACCTGAGCAAGCCACGGCGCCTCAAGCAGGCATGTTGGAGGTGCAGCTGGGGGACCTTCCCCAGCCCTAGCTGGCCCAGGAAGGGAGCTCCCAGATGATTCTAGTGGAGACCACCTGGGGCCAGTGTGCGAGAACTCTCTCCAGTGAGACGCAGCCGAGCCCCGTCCTGCCCCTCACTCCTACCTCCTTGGACCCCAGCACCCCAATACCCCAAAATGCAGCTCATCTTTCCTGTTCTCATTCCCTGCCCGCCTCTCTGTCTTCACACAGCTAGTCTCAGGGGCTCCCTGTTGCCAGCCCTCCTGCCTCCTCCCTCTGGAGCAGCCAGAGCCCTAGATACTTACACAGCCTTGGGTAGGAGTCCCAGGGAGCAGGCACAGGGCAGGAGTTGGGAGCCCTTAGGGCCCTACTAAAGGGCTTATTTGGGGGCAGATAATGGGTCTTTGAACCCAAAGCCCTAAGTTCCAATTCTGATCTTGACCCGGCTAAATGTGGGGCCTTCTCTAAGTCCCCATTCCTCCCCAGGAAACCATAAATAGAGCCATGGATCCCACTCTGCACTTTGCAGGGGTCAAGGTGAGAGTTAAGAAAGCCAGCCCTGGGACATGCCTCCCAAAGAATATCATGTCACTCAGTGTCCCAAAGCACCACACGCTTGGTCCTCGCTGGGCACACCCTTCACCCATCTTCTTGCCTGTCCAGCCCCTCCTGCTAACCTCAGGACTCCATCTCTGTGACCACGTCCTCTGTCCCCCAGGCCTCCTAGCTGTACGACTCGTTGGCAGCTCCAGCCAACAAGCTCGGATTAAGCACCCCACCTTGTGCAAGTGGGACCTTCAGTACACTCCCAGCTCCAGTACTAACAGACCCAGACTGCCGTGATCTGGGGCGGGTACCACCTCCCGCTTTCTCCGTTGCCTCCTCTGTGAAAGAGCAGCAAGGATGACAGTGCCCGCCATCTGCAGGGCTCAGGCAGTGAAACACGGTCAGCTGTGTCTGCAAGCAAGTAGGTGCCATGGATGGCCACCGCTAAGACTCTGCACACATCTATTCCCCAGGACTTTTTGGTTGCAAAGGACGGAAGCTCGGAGGTAAACGGGAGCCAGAATCTGTTAGTGCAGCTACCTGCACAATGCAGGGGTGGCCAGGACCGTCAGATCTCCCTCCCACCCTCCCCAGCTCTGATTCTATGATTATGACCCTGAGTCCACCTCCTTCTTCTAAAGAGCAGTGAGGTTGGATGTGTGGAAAGGGAATATGACCCAGGCTTAAGGCACCTCTCAGTGTTTTGCCACGGGAGGAAGGGAAAGCAGTCTTCTGTCCA
>PISX010008727.1:0-80199 GCA_004024625.1 Mellivora capensis | reverse complement strand
TGTTAGGTGTTGAGGTTACCAACATGAACAGAACACAATACTATCTTCTAGGGATTTACATTCTAAACCAGGAGTTACTTTCCATGGTTGGCAAATTGTATATTGAGGCTCTGGGAGGACATGTATGAAAGTATTTTGTTTTGCCCAGAGATCTCAGGAAACACTCTAATGAAATGATGTTTGAACTGATTTGGGGATAAAGGTGGCTGGCATTTGAAGCCAATGGGGACAGCATTTGCAAAAGTGTAGAACCAAGAAAGAGTATGGCAATTTTAAGGGAGTATAAATGTTTTTGCAAGGCAGGGTGCAAGAAGTCTGGGGTCTTATGGGTGGATGACAGGAGATGAGACTAGAAGATAAATGAGAACAGGCTTGTAAGGGACCTGTTTACCAAACCAGGGAGGTAGACCTATTGAAGGATTTAAAACAGGGCAGCAACATGGCCAGATTTGTGTTTTAGGGAGGCCCCTCTGACAGCAGGTTGAAAGATGGACAGAGAGACCGAATCCATCTGTAGGCAGCAAGATGAGTTAGTAGGTTATTGCAATAGTCCAGGCAACAAGTGACAAGGCCTTAAATAAAGCTGTGGTAGCAGGGATGGAAGTGAGGTGACAAATAGGAGAACTGTTAGGAAGTAGAATCTGTAGGTTTTTGCAAGCAATTAGATGTACAGAGTGAGAGAGAAGAGTCAGATTAACTCTCAAGCTTATGACAATTATGTGGATGATTGTTATTAACCTACAGGGATGTTTTTGGATGAGATTAACGTTTGCATCAGTGGATTTTGAGTAAAGCAGATTGCTTTCCCTAATGTGGGTGGACCTCATGCAATCAGGTGAAGGCCTGAATGGAACAGAAGATTGGCTCCCCCCAAGCAAGAGGGAGCTCTGCAGCAGTCTTCAGACTTGCACTGCACCATTGGCAGCTTTTCTGTGGGTTTCCAGACTGCTGGCCTGCCCCGCACAATTTGGACTTGCCAGTTTCCCTAACTGCATAAGCCAGTTCCTTAAAAGAAATCCCCATCTATTTGTCTACTTCCCCCTCTCTCCGTGTCTAACTACATATCCTATTGATTCTGCTTTTCTGGAGAACCCTGACTAATACAACAGGCTTTGAGGCCTTTGCTCTGACAATTGCCCAGTGATACCACTCTATGATGACGTTAGGTAGGTGACTTCACTAAAACTTACTTTCCTCATCTGTAAACTGAGGATAACAGTGGTCTTCACTGCTATGGTTTTTGTGATGCTTAAAAAAGAAAATCCAGGGACGCCTGGGTGGCTCAGTTGGTTGGACGACTGCCTTCGGCTCAGGTCACGATCCCGGAGTTCCAGGATCGAGTCCCGCATCGGGCTCCCAGCTCCACGGGGAGTCTGCTTCTCCCTCTGACCTTCTCCTCGCTCATGCTCTCTCTCACTGTCTCTCTCTCAAATAAATAAATAAAATCTTTAAAAAAAAAAAAAAAGAAAATCCATATAAAGTTTTAAACTTAAGGTCTAGCATGCAGTAAGCTCCTAAGAATTGTTTGCCATTGTTATTATAATCAAGGAAACATTTCCACATTAGTGTTAATGATAATAACAGCTCAGATTGTTACCTTTCCCAGGAGGGATTTATGTGATAATAGGGATCAGAGTTTTCCATTAGAAGAATTAGCCTTTTAGTTTAATGCTTTCCACATTGAACTAATAGGCAAATATTCATTGAATGGTCGCATTGTTTCCCAGTACCAATGAGTAGGATCGAGAACCACAGCAGATTCAAAAGGGAGAAACCATGGTCCAGAGAGATGAATGACTTAGTAAAAGCCATAGAGTGAGTTTGTGGAAAATTTGGTGTTGGGACTCAGGTGTCCTGCATCCTATCTCATGCCTTTTCTCCTGAAACAGAGGCCTACCCCTGAAACCAGACCATCTAGCTAATCTCCAGTCTCCCCAGCCAGCCCAATTTAGAGAGGACTATATTTTATACTCGCCTTTGTGCAGGATAGGCACCTGATGACTTATTTGGTAAAATCCTTACAGGGCTTATTCCTGAATGGGCCAAAATGTATAAAGTCACTAATTCTTTTTAAATTAAATAAAAATATTTTCAGGATTATCAGTCTCTATGAGTATGGAACAAAAGAAGACAAGGAGTTATATATTTTTTTCCTCCCTTTTCTAATCAAACGCTTGCACACGCGGTGTGTGCTCACCATGGGCACGCCAACTCAGTGTTCACTCTCACTTTAACTCCCTGCCATCTGTCCTCTTCCCTGTTCATTCTAGTGAAATTACTTTGTTGGAGATTATCTCTCAGAGACCAAGTCCAGGGCCTTTACTCAGCTTCCTTCATTCTTGACCCTTCTATATCATCCACCACTGCCAATCCCTTGTTCTGGAGACTGCCTCCTATAAGAGGAGGGAGAGCTCCCTCTTGACACCTTCACCTCCTCCCACCCCAGTGGTAAATGTTTCTAAAGGAACTTTTCTTGGCAATCTCATCCAAGCTTTCACTTTCAACTATCATCTGTGTGCTGATGACTCCCCAAATGGTATTTTCACTTCTGATGTCTCTTCCAAGCTGTAGACTCACACTCTCTCATTCATATTTATCTTCCCTCCCTCCTTCCTTTTCCCTCTTCCCTCCCATTCTGGGCTGGGTGCAGTACTAGGAGCAGGAGTTACATATTAAGGCCATAGGTTTTAGCTTCAGAGTTCAGGTTAGTGAGGGGGGAGTCAGATGTTGTTGGTTCATGCAATCATAGCGGTTCTAACAATTTGAAAAGTGCAGAGGAAGTTGTGCCTAAGATTCTGAGGGAACATAGGTAAAGTAAGATCTTGAATGATTAATTCTTTCTGGGCACGGGTAACGACAGGGTTAGTTTCATGAAGCCAGTAGTAGTTGAACTGTGAAGAATGGGAAGGTATTGGCCAGGTAAAAAGGGGTCTAGAGATCGTTCAGTTGCACAGGGATTGAGAGGCATGTGTTTGCAATGGCAAGTTGTTCAGTGTGACTGGGCTATGGGAGTTCAGGATGGGGGCTGGGTAGATGGGTAAGTGAGAGAGAATAGGCTGGGAATATGGGCAAAGGCCAGCTCAAAGAGGACCTTCTGTGCTGTTCAAGGGATTTTTAACTGTCTCCCAACATCTCTAATTAGCATTTAATTCTTATACTCTTTCAGACTGAAGTGATCTTTTACTTTCAAATATTTCTGTTAACCATATTAATTTTCAGCTAATGAGGAGATACCTTGCGGTGGGTATTTTGTTTACAGACTGAGTGCATTTCTGGTAAAGGGAAGAAAGGCTGCTTTTGATAGCAAACCTTGGACCCAATTCAAAGCTGGCTTAGATAATAAGTGCATTTATTTTCCTACCTAACAAGGAGGTAGGAGGCGTGTCAGTTTCTGGGTTGGTTATGTCAATGCCCAATGAAAGCAGCAAGGATTTAGCTTCTTTCCATTTTTCTGCTCTGCTTTCTTTAGTATGTGGGCTTCCTCTTCATCCTCATGCCCTCGTTGTCTCATTGTAACAGGTCTAAGTATTTCATGTAAATGGCAACATCTATAGAGAAACAAAAAGAAATTTCTCTTTATGGATATCTCCATTTTTTTTCCCCAAAAGCAAAAGAAAAAAAATCCTTTCTTAGAAAACTCCAGAAGACTTCCTGTCATGTCTTCTTGGCCAGAATTCTTTCACATGCCTCTTTCTAATTCAGTACTTAAGTAGGGAATAGAAATACAATGCTGGAATTAGATCATGCATTCTCACAGGTGGCAGAATTGCCATCGTAGGGACAAAAATTGGTTTGGGTTATGGAGGGGTTTAGTTTTCTATGCTACTATTACAAATCACCAAAAATTTAGTGGCTTAGACTATTTTACAGTGCTGGAGGTCAGAAGCTTAAAATGTATCTTACTGAGCTATAATTAAGGTACAGGCAGGGCTGTGTTCCTTCTGGAGGTTCTAGGAGAGAATTGATTTCCTTGTCTTTCCTCCTTCTAGAGGCTACCTGCATTCCTTGGTTCATGGCTCCCTTCTTCCATCTTCAAAGCCAGCAATGATCAGCTGAGTCTTTTTCATGATCCCCTCTTTCTTCTTAATGATCTTCTGCCTTCCTTTTCCCCATTTAAGGACTCTGTGATTACACTGGACCCACCAGGATAATCCAAGATAGTGTCTCCATCTAAAATTCAGCAGAACAGTAATCTCAATTCTATCTGCAACCTTAATTCCCCTTTGCCATATAACTTAACATATCTACAGGTCCCAGAGATTAAGATGTGGAAATATTTGGGGGACCATTATTCTGCCTACCACAGGGACAAAAAAATCTTAGATGTTACAATGATTTGTTTTCCTCCAAAGGCCATAGTACCTAAACAGATGTACCGTAGACCTGTGGTATTAAAATTTCATTTGGAGGGAGTTGGGGAGTATTTGAGGGGAAAAAAATGTCTGCAAAGGCTCTCTATGTGGGCAATGAGAGAAAAAAGGATGAGACATACTAAGTTAGAATAAACTAAGATTCCCAGCAAGGCTCAGGAGGGAAACAGCTCTGAGGCAAACAGCCAGGACTACCTGAACAATCTGTCAGTGAGGAGGGAGGGGAAGTGGCTATTGGATCTATAAGTAAGCAGGATCTGCTCCAGGGGTGTGATCTAAAGCTGAGGCAAGAGAAAGAGTAACCAGTAATGGGGTAATAGGCAGAAAGCCATTAACTTTGGCAGGGATGCAGTCATGCAAAATCTAGATGGTTTCTGCCATTGTTTGTTCTTTCTCTCCACTATTTTTGACTTATTTTTATTTTTAAATAAGCAAAATGATGAAGTATCTATCCTTAGAAAGCATTGAAGTTTGATTGTCACTGACTTTTAAAAAAGATATAGAAACGATATTGCACAATACTTCCATTGTGCTTATATATGTCATGGTTGGATGGCTTGATGTAACAATATTTGGAAGATGAGATCAAAATGGCTGATTAGAAATGTTATAGTAAATTTTTTTTTTTTTAAAGAAATTCTCTTCCCTCTATATGGGCACCTTTTTTTTTTTTTTTTCCTATTTCACTACTGATTGTTTATCTAGAAGTTACTATTTGAAATTCCATTACTTCATGAACTGCTCACAAAGCTTTGGAAAATTACTGCTAATTCCAAAATAATTGTACCACTTATCATTACTCAGTCAAGAAAAATGGGCATTTATGTATGCTTTAGCAATACTTAGATAGGCTGTTACACCTCTTCCTTTAAAATAGTCCTGATTGCAATGCAAATTGCAAGCTGTGATACCGTCACTGAAAATTGGAAAGGCAACAGTCTCGTCTAGTTGATATCCTCTGTTGACAATGGGTACCTCTGATAGCTGTGCTTAGTCATCTTTGGATCTCTTACTAAGAGGATCAGTGAGTGGTCTTTTAACTAAGGCCGTATATTGCATTGCCATATAGTCATTCCCATGGCATGTGTGCCTTCTCTGTCTAACAGGAATTATGATTACCCTCTGCTGGCAACACGGTCTCCACCATTCTGTCAGACTTGGTACTGAGATTGGGGGAGCTGCTCTATGAACAATGAACTCAATTCCATAAACATGATTAAATGTCTATTCTATGCCAGGGTCTGTGTTAGGGGGACTAACAGGGAGACACCGATGCTGCTGTGGTCTGACAAAATGGGTGACTAAAATGGTGGTGTGCAGAAGTGCCATGAAAGCACAGATAGAGGAGTGGAAAGAGGGATCCAGGAAGGCTGCAAGAGGAAGTGATATTGAATCTGAGTCTCGTAGGAAAACTGAAATAAAGACATGCTATTTTAAACTATAGCCACTTTCTAAGGAGGTAGGACGAAATTTGGATAAGCATAGAACTGCATTTGTGAATAGAACTGGCTACAGCCAAGTTCTCTAGTTAAGAATTTCTCAGCCCCAAGATTCTCAATCCCACGACAATTGGGGCTGGATAACTCACTGCTGTGGGAGCCTGTTCTGTGCACTGTGAGATGTTTAGCAGCATCGCTGGTTTCTAGTACGGCACCCTCACTGGGACAACCAAGAATGACTCTAGCCATTTTCAAATGTCCCTTGGGGGTCAAAATCACCCCACCCCCCCAGTTGAGAATCATTGTTTTAGATAGCAGAATGAGAAGAATACAGAATCCCAAGCAATCCTAGAAGGAGGAGGCAGGGAGAACAAGAGAATGGGAAAGAAGAGTAAAAGAGCCACCAGGGGAATGGTGAAGAGCTACGTTGCCAAGGAGGGTCACCTGGCCAGTAAAAAATTCCTAGGGGGAGGAAACTTAAAAAAACAAAACAAAACAAAACAAAACAAAACAACCAACCAGGTATGTCTACTGGCCAGCTTGAAGTGGTTTGCCTTATTTTGATGTAAATAGCCTCACTGAAAACTTCTCAAACCCAAGGCAGTCTTGGGTGGGTGGTTTTGTTTTTGGTGGGAATATTCAGAAGGCATTTGATTTCCATGTATGGAAACATAGAACGTAAAACAGGGAATATCACATTCCCCCCCAGTAGCTAGTCCGTAACTGGAACTATTCACTAGAAAAGAAGCTAGAACAGTAGGTAACCTCAGGGCTGGAACCTGTCCTAAAAATCACAACAGTCTGAGGGAAGCCCATGAATGTACACAGAGAATCAAATGAAAGTTTAGGCTAAAACAGTTTAGGTATTAAGGAGGGGAGGAGCACTTTTGTTTGAGGTGTTGGTTATAGGGGAAAACACACCAGTTAGAGGAATATTACTTATGAAAAATGTTGGCATTTGCCTGGAAGAACACCAGAGGGCCAGAGTGAGCACACAGACACTCCCCAGACCTCTGTATGCTCCTCTTCAGCACAGGCGTCTGCTTAGCACAAATGCACGCAGACACAGGCACATTGACTCCATTAAAGGTTTGGCTTGGGAAAAATAGTATGGACAGAGATCAATTCAGAATAACAAAGGCTATGTAAAGGGAGAATAGCACATCCATATGATGTGTGGGTAGTGGTTAGAGCACCTGGCAGGGAGTCAGGAGATGATTTCTGTCCTGGTTCACTCTCTAAATCTCTGTATGACCTTAGGAATCATGTCACCTCTCTGCACTTTAGTTTCTTCCTTTTTAAAGACCTTAGTTGGATTACGTTATCTAATCCTAGATCTTTCCTGCTTTAACATCCTATGACCCCATGAGAAATCTTAAGCACAACTGATGTGACTCCTGTTTTCCACTTGGGCAGGATGGTTGTGCCTGAGCCAGACCAGTTACTGCCAAACCCAGGTTGGGGATGGACACAATGGCCAAGCATGGAGTGAAGAGTCCCGAGGTTTCAGTCAGCCAACAGATACCTGGAAGATCCCTGTCATATTGCTCCTCAGGGACTCTTGAAAGGGCATTAAAATCTGGGTGTTGTCCTGGGAGGAAATGGGAGAAACAGAAGAGAAGAATAGAAGCTGCTTGGACAGCAGGCACTAAACTGGCCCAGCTGAGTGTCCTAGAAGCTTCTTAAAACTGTTTCTGCCTCCTTTCAACCTTGTGGACTCTCTCCTTTCTGTTTTCCTGGGCTTGATGTCTCACTCCTTTCAGTATTTAATCATTGATGAGAATGATAACTCAAAAAGTCTTCTCCTCATGATTCCCTGACTGTTCACTGTGCTTTCAAGATGGGTCTGAATGTGGAAGAGAGGTAGAGGGTCTCTGTTCCTGTTGCCTATTAATGCATTAAGAGTCCATGCTCAGAGCACAAAGTATTTTTAAGGCAGGGAAACTATTCTGTATGACATTTTACTGGTGGATACATGTCATTATAAATTTGTCCAAACCCACAGAACGTACAGCACCTAGAGTGAACCCTAAGGTAAACGATGGACTTTGAGTGATAATGTCATGTCATTGTAGGTGCATCGAGTCTAACAAGTTTACTGGTGGGTGGTGTTGATAATGTGGGGCGTGGGCAGGGGATATATGGCACATCTTCTGTACTCTCTGCTCAATTTCGTTGTGAGCCTAAGACGGCTCTAAACAAAAAATTTATGTGCCTCCTCTTTTGTTTTTTCTCAGTTTTTCCATTCCGCTTTGGGACTCAGAGCTGCCTTAATGAAGCTTTTTACCATACTATAGGAAGTTGTTTACCAATTTCTGCTTTTAATGCAGCTGTCAGACGCTCAGACTATCTGTTAGCCAAACTGGCTTTCTACCAACCACCTTCTCCAAGCTTCTGTCTCTTAAATACAATGTTTTTGACTAGACTAAGCATATCAAACAGTCTTTTAACACTTTTAAAGCATGGTATTTGCCACCATATATTTCCACTTCCTCTACCTGAGGCCTTCTGCTGGTTGCTGTTGGGTTGTACAAAGATGAATAAGGTGCGAGGCTGCCCTTTTTAATTTGCTCTCCAGTAGGATTGGGAGGTAGGAATGGGTGAGTGAGTCGTTTTGCTCTCCTTTCAGGACCACAGTGAGCACTGCCCAGCTGGTTAGTCAGTGCTGGCTGTTCAAATGTCCTGGTTCCCCTGTTCCCTCTGTGAATAATGGGAGGAATCCCCTTGGCTACTGTCTCAAAAACAGGAGAGGACTATATTCATTCAGTAGATTCAGCAATTCTTGAAAGGCTCTATAGGTCACTGCTACCCTCTTTGGCTTATCCATCCCAGAAATCAAGAGGGCAGATTTACCTCATGGATGATGAGGCAGTCAACCTCATTTGTTTCTAATTTCTTTGTGTTATCATATCTATTCCCTACTACATTGCTTTCCAACTAAAACAGCACACTAATGTATTCATCAAGAAACTGTATTACTGTATTTCTACCAATTTTATTTTAAATAACTAATTTCATTTTACTAAACTACTGATACAACTACATTTTCTTCAGTGTGAGCCATTGGCTACATACCTGAGGGGAATAGCTAATTCTAATGGACTTAAGACTTAACTCGAAGTAATGCTACATTTTATTATGGAAAAAAATACTTATTGCCCACGATTTATCATATTAGGGATCTTGTAACCTATTGATTGAAGTTATAGCCTCACCTGTAATATGCTGGCTGTCACCGTTCCCTTCCCACCTCTACCACTTAGGGCTTTACTAGGACCTTGGCTGTGGGCATTTCCTACCCTAGAAATCTTTGGGAAAATAAAGTAAGCTTTCATACAAAATGGTCAGGGGTCCCTACATTAGGTGGTGGCTATCTGGGGGTAGAAAATATACCCATAATGCTGAGAGTGAAATGAATTTTAAGAATACACAAAGGGCAAGTTTGAGTTTCTGTTAAAACATCCTACCCAGGAGAGTGTTTATACATGGATACTGATAAGCACCTGAAGAGTATCCAAAACTTCAGAGTTTCCAATCAAGAGGTCAAGGAGTAGCTTTAGACAGAGCTTGACTCTTATCAGTGGATTCAAAACTGTGGGAGGGTTGAAGATGCTAACATCCAAGAGAAGAAGGTGCTTACAGAATATAGAATATAGAATTACAGAATACAGAATAACATTTAAAAGGAGGGAGGAGGGATGCCTGGGTGGCTCAGTTGGTTGAGCGGCTGCCTTCGGCTCAGGTCATGATCCCAGCATCCTGGGATCGAGTCCCACATTGGGCTCCTTGCTGGGCAGGGAGCCTGCTTCTCCCTCTGCCTCTGCCTGCCACTCTGTCTGCCTGTGCTGGCTTGCTCTCTCTCCCTCTCTCTCTGACAAATAAATAAATTTAAAAAAAATTTAATTTAAAAGGAGGGAGGAGAGCATGTGGAAGGGAGTAGTGTATATCCAGCATTGTTAGGAGAGAACCAATTGACTGGATGGAATCTTATGGCCCCGTGAACAAGGCAGCTGGTGTCATGAGGACAGATGCTTTATTTACAGCAAGAGGCATGTCTCAATATCATCTAATTTCAAATGATAGTGAAATGTGTACTCGTTATTGTGAACCACTCCCCAGGTGTCTAACAAAGCTGTTGGATGTACAAAGCTGAGGATCATCCTCCAGAGAAGGGCAAGTGGGGACATCCCAGAAGTTTTGTCCCCAGAGGAGGAGCAGCACCCTGACTCATTCCCTTCCAATACACACATCTGTGACCCTCTGCTGTCCTTGTCCTTTGCTATATTGTACAATTTCATGCTCAGATGTGATGCATGGTTGAAAATTGGAAATATTAAAAAAAAAGGACTACGTGGAATTAAGTTTTCATAAATGGCAAAAAGACTGAGTTTTACATTGAAGTCCCCAAAACCTCCCTCCTAGCCCACCAATGGTGCCTATACTCTGGATTATAATTAATCAGAATACTATTTTCTTGCTACATCTATTATTTTAAAAGTCCAATATTGTTTAGAATATCAGATTAATTCAGCATACCATTGTATTGCCATCTGGGCTTATCAGTAGCAACTACTTACATTTCCAAGTCTTATTAAACCAAATGCATTACAGCAATTTGTATGTGAAACATTCCAGCATTACTAAAGCTTTCATAATACTGAAAATGCAAGTTAAATCAAAGCATACTCCTTTGGCTACCTAAGGTTTTATTAAAGTTACAGTTCTATCTGCAGAAGACTTTTCTTTTCAAGGACAAAAAATTGTTACAAAAACTTCAAATTATTTAAGAGCTAGTGACTCCTACTCAGCAAGGTTTTCTACCTTCTTAGAGGAGCACAGTCTTATCACATGCATTAAAAATGTGTGAGAGGGATGCCTGGGTGGCTCAGTGGGTTAAGCCTCTGCCTTCGGCTCAGCTCACGATCTCAGGGTCCTGGGATCGAGTCCCATATCAGGCTCTCTGCTCAGCAGGGAGCCTGCTTCCCCTCTCTCTCTGCCTACTTGTGATCTCTCTCTCTGTCAAATAAATAATAAAAATCTTTGAAAAAAATGTGTGAGAGAGGGGCGCCTGGGTGGCTCAGTGGGTTAAAGCCTCTGTCTTTGGCTCAGGTCATGATCTCAGGGTCCTGGGATCGAGCCCTGCATCAGGCTCTCTGCTTGGTGGGGAGCCTGCTTCTCCCCCTCCCCCCACCTGCGTCTCTGCCTACTTGTGATCTCTGACTGTCAAATAAATAAAAATAAAATCTTTAAAAAAAAATGTGTGAGAGAAGACTTTGTGCTCAAGAATCAGCTGGTCTTTCCCCTGGTCCCTGATCTGGTAGGTTTCCTCCTCCCTGTAACTACTGAGAGCCTACGTGGCTCATAAAATTTGAACTCAGAATACTCTCCTGCTGTTTCCACTAAAACCAATTTTTGCTGGCTTGGCTTTAGTTTCATAGACTTTGGAGGAACAAAGCCATCCAGCCTACAGAATCAGACAAAGTAAGATTCTGTGGCCCATAATTTCACCTCTTCTGAAAGAGTTAGTAGAAACTTTTAAGCTAACAGCAACCTCCAAATCCCTTTGAAAATGTTCATCTTCTCAAAGTCCATATCCATCTTAGGTATCTTGAACAGCCATCTTTGGGGTTTTACTGATGGAATGAAGACTATTTTTTCTGTACTTATTCATCTCTCCCCTTTGGAGTGATGGTCCATTTCTCCATTCTTCCTGTTCATGTAGTCAGACTGACCCAGAGGCATTTGGGTTTCTACCTTGAAAACCTTTTGTGTGACTGACCCTAATCAGCTGTTAAGTGATTTCTCTCCTCGTCGGTTCTCCAGTCTCTAAAAGTTTTATTCCCTGCAAAGATTTGCTCAGTGGCCTGGAATGAGTGATATTTGTTCCTGCCTTCTGGGCAGAGGAAGGCTGCCTTCCTCCAGCTGTGGCAGTGATGAATGACTGACTTCTCTCTCCTTCTTATTCCTCTTTCACCTTTCCTTCTCTCCTTGACAAGTTGTCTCTATAGACTACTTTTTGAGAGAAAAGAAAGGAGATGGCTTATCTGCAAGCAGTTGGTGTGCTAACTTCCACCTCCCTTGATCCCCTGCCAAAATAAGAGAAGGGAACTAGAATAGTATCTAACCTTATCCCACCCATCTTCAAGAACTGGCTAAAAGTAATGTTTAAGATTTATCATGTGGCCTGGGAAAACTCCTAGGGCTTTCTACCCTAAACTATGCATTTTAGTTTTCTATGAACATTCTCTCTCTCTCTCTCTCTGTGTTTATGTTTCGAGATAGCACTATATTTTTATTCTTCCTTCCATTCATTCATTCATTCATTCACTCAGTCTTGCTGAATTAATAATCATCTCCTGGGTGCCTATGATATGTATGGTGGTGAGTGAGGTGCTACAGAAGAAATATGAAGTTTCAGCATTTAGTTGCTGATAGGACAGGGCAGAAACACACACAAACCCATTTTGAAATAGTACAGGGAAGCATAGAATTCAGCTCAAGGACAAATGATTTAGATATAAATGCTAAAAAGTTTCAGAAAAGAGGAGATCAATATAATCTGGAGTGTTTGGAGCAAAAAAAAATGTCCACCAACACCTTGAGACCTTGGAAAGCCTTCAAAGTCAGGCTCAGGGGATTGTACTTTGTTCTATAGATAATGGGAAACTTTTTGGAAAGATGTTAGCACTCTCAAAGCATATTGTTGGGAGAGATGAGCATGAAAGAACTCTGTGGCTAAGAAGGAAGTGGCTCAGTAAAATGTGAATGAAGAAATGAAGAGCCCATCTGGACCAGGAGAGGCTTTTGAGATGCTCAAGTACAAGGGTGATGAAAATGAAGGAAGGGAAAATGTTTGCTAAGATTAGAGAGTTGATCGGATAGACACAGTTTGTACAGGGTGATGCTTGAATGAACCAGGTATTAAGTAGGTGAGCATGAGCACAAGGCATGCATACATTAGACAAAATGGGGGAAACGAGGTGAAAGCCTTGGAAACAGAGCACAAGCTTCAATATGTCTCATTGGGCAGACTGGCAGCTTGAATAAGAACTGGGTGGTCAAAGGGAATGGACAGAAACTGATGAATTCAGGAGATATTTATCAGCAGTATCAAGGGCCTCCCACTCAAGGCAAAGCTGGGCATGTGGAAACAGGGGAAATCCTGAATGAAAAGACAGTATTTCTATTTTTACTGTACATAGTTTCAATTGGGGGTCTGGTATTCAATTTGAAATATTTTTAACAGAGAGGGGGCTGATGTGATTTCTTTCTGCCAAAAAAAAAAAAAGTACAGAAAAAGAAAAAGTCAACCGTGAATCTCAGCTGTGTCACCATATTTTCAATCTATTAATTTGATTTACATTCAGAGACAACATTCTCTTTTGAGCTACGATGTTTGCCATTGTCTCTGAACCGACCTCTACAAGTACGAAGAGGAATAGGAAAGACATGGGAGTTCCAGGCAGAGGTATTTCCCCCTAACTTTTGATCTGTTCCAACTAGTGAAGGCCCTGTCAGGGGCTAATAAAGGAGGCTTGTTGTGGGGGATGCAGAGAATGTAGCTCTAAATGGTCTTAAATTAATATTTATTCACCTTCATGCTTGACTTTGACTAAGCCTAATGACATCAATGCATAAGGAAGGCAGGGTGAGGTGGTCTTCAATCATTATCTGAAAACCAAGTCTGTAAGAAAAAAGTTCAGTTTTAAGCTCATTAAGGGATATTACTGAATACTGTAGGATATCAAATTAACCATTAAAAACCTTTGAAAGTTGAGTTTGAAAATGATAACTTTTTTTTCCCCAAATCTTTTGAGATTCAGTTTTTGAAGTGAATAAAACTCAGAGCTTTTTAGTTTTTTTCCCCTAGTCATGATGAAGAGAACATTAAAGGACATTTGCTTCAACTACTTACATCAAATCTAAGAAGTTAGTTGGGAGAAAGAACTTCTTTTGCAGTGTTATTTTCTGTAGGTTAGTAACCATGATCCAGAGCCTGAAACTCATAGGAAACAATTCACAGATCTTGGTATATGGACAGTTTGGAGGGTGAAACCAAAGTACTTATTATGATACATCATTTCATGCTTTTAGAGCCTTAAGATGAAATGAACTGGTTCAGTATATGTCTTGGTTGGAATTGTACTATTACTGAAAAGGAGAAAAATTCCCTTTTCTTCTTTTATATAGTGAAATGGCTAAGAGTGTGAGATTTGAAGTCCGATAGACACAGGTTTAAGTCTTATCTCTGCTGTTACCAGCTCTGGGATCCTGGGCTATTTTCCAAGTCTTAGTTTCTTCTTCTGTAATATGGGGATAATCACAGTCCCTACAGGCACAGAATTATTGTGAATGCTGACCCAATTTATCTAATATATATTATATATGTATTAATGTATAGTATATATTATATAATACATATACACAATGCTTGGGTCAGTCCCTGGCATATAGTAATAGCTCTTAATTTTCAGTATAATAAACATCAAAATTAAGAAAAATAATTCTTCTGCTAGCTGCCTTTTTTTCAGCAAGTTCCTATGATGCATCCTGGTTTACAGTGACTTGGAAAGTTGTTACATAATCAAGGTATGGGAAGAAATATTGACTGTATTGACTTTGATATATTATTACAGAAAGAATTCCTGATTTCTTTTTTGGGGGGTTCATTTTTATTGTTCAAAAGTGGTGGTGAACCCTGTCACCTTCTACTTGATGCTTGTGTTGGTGATATAAGTAAAAATCAACTTCAGAGGTTTTTAAGTGTATTATTCACCCTTCTACTGACAAATCATGATTTTATTTAGAGGACAGTCAAATCCAGTGAAGTGCTCAGAATCAGCTTGTTGTCTATGATTCTTGTGTAGAAACAAGCTTACATGTAGATAGACACACACACAAGTGAATAGAGCAATTGATTGTCCAATCAAATTTTCATGTACAGATTATCAGGTCATCTGTACCAGCTATCCACTTACTCTGATAAATGGCGTTTAAAAAATTTAGATATTGAAGGCTAAGAAAAATGTAAAAGACAAAGAAAATAAACAGAATTTGTTCCCATGATGCTGCTACTAAGATTAGTAATCAATGGTGATAATGAACATTTTTTTTTCCAAATTTGAGTGACCTAGTTCTTCATTTGCAGACAGGATATTGGCAGGGAAAAAAAGAAAGGGAAATAACTAACATTTGTTGAACATCTACTAGTATCAAACATAGCACTCTACATTTGTTATCTTATGTAATCCTTAGAAAAGCCCTACAAATTCTGAGCCGTGCTGCCCATTTTTGAGATGAGGAACGTCTGTCTCAGAAAGGCTGCCAAACAAGTCCAAGATCCGCTATTTAACAAGAGGAATAAATGGGTGCTTCTAATCATGATATCATACTGATGCTCATTTGTGAAGGAATATCATCTCCTTTGGTGACATAAATCAGGGTTTTGAGTACTACTAATGTTTAACGCTGAGAGAAGAACCTTCTGGTGGAAAGAGGTGAATACTGACAGTTCTACTTTTCCCTGAGGTCTTCTCACCTGCTTACTCTGACTGTACAAGCACTAGCTGGGCAGAGCATACTCTCAGGGTTCCTGTCCTCACAGAGCAAAAGGATTTCCTAAGCACAAGGGGGATTCTCCTTAATATTGATCCCACGAGATGCAGCAATGTGCACTGGCTGCCTGTGGAGAGAGAGGAAAGAACTTGTGTTGCCTTCCAATGAAAAGCGCTTCAGTATAACACAAACTCAAACTGAGTACTAAGCTTGTATGTTTTTAATAACGTATGGAGACTTTTCTCTCTCAAAAGCTGAGAAGCCCTAGAACTCTGGTGTGATCTTTATCTCCTTATGCCAGGGTTGCCGTGGGAGCTCAACTGTACCCGCACACATTCAAGTATAAAGCAGCGCATTCCAGCCTAAATGAGAGCTAGGGAACAGCTGATCACTCAGGCTAGCAGAAGAGCACAAAGAGAAGACAGGTGAGGAGGAACGGCCTTCTGGGTGTCTTCTTTCCATACTGGTCCATTTTGTGGCTCTGTTTTGTGCCCATCTGTGCCCCAACTGCAGACTCAGCCTATCTCCTGCTCAGGGGCCAATCTTGTCCTCAGTAGGGGGTCAGCAAAAGCTTTAATTGAGTACCCCTGGATTGTACATCACAGCCTCTTTGCAGGCATTGACCTTGTGTTCTGGTTTTCCAGCACTGCTTTTGCCCTGTTCCTGGGAGCAAGGCCTGCTCCATATGTGCCCCAGTTCCAGTGGGAGGTTTTCCCTCAACCTGAGTCTAGGGAAACCAACTTGGTTTGTCCAGGACTGTCCTGGTTTTAGCACCGGAAGTCCCATGTTCTGGGAAATCTCTCAGTTCCAGGTATCTAAATGGTCAGTCACCTTGCAAGATCCCATCCGGATAATGGGCCTAGAATCCCCTTGGCACTAGACCTGCCACTCTTACTGTTTCTTGTTAAGCTTGAAACCTCAGATTAAATGGCTAAAATGCTCTTTAGTTATTGGTGAGTACATTAATAAATTGAATTTGGGATTCTGGCTGCAAGTTCCTGTAAAGAATGTGATTTTGAATAGCAAACCACCCATGTCTTTTGAATATGAATTCTAAATGATTGAAATTTCATTTTATAAAAGAGTGCTATTAATACCAGGTATTTGGGGAAGTTGTCCTTGACTAATATGAGGGTGTGGTTGGGGTGTGGAAAACTCAAGTTTGATTATATGAGGGCACATGTTTTATTTAGTGGGAAAACATTCTGCCCTGTTTGCTTTCCCTGACCTAAAGGATCATGAATGTACAGTTATCTAAATATATACAATTATAAATCATATCTCCTCTTGTTCTCCTTAAATCACAAGCCACTTTTTTTGGAACTTTGTCTAAGATCATGTTTTATGTGGTCCTTAGAGTGTTGTTATTTGTAAGCGAAAAAAAATTAAATAGTAACGACTGAGATGAAAATAAAGATTATTGTAACAAGATAATTTATTATGTAACTAGTAAAGAAGGAACCTGACATACATTCTAAATTGAGTGGAATTTGCTTTTGCTCTAAAAGAAATGTCAGTTTTATCTAATGATACTTTTAATTGCTTGCATCTAATGCCGGATAATGTCCTTTAAAACAAAGGAGAAACATTTAAGCATAATGAAGAATTCTGAAGAGCAGTTTATAGAACTCAAGCATTGCTTTTATCCATCATAGGCTGTCTTGGTTAGAGGGAGGGAGGGAAGAGGGAGGGGAGGAAGAGAAGGAAAGAAAAAGAGAGAGAGAGAGAGAGAGGAACCCAATAAAGAATATTCCAGATAGTTTCTCAAATCAAGCTAAATATTGAGTGGGCAAAACGAACTCTCACAAAATTAGCTTACAGTGAGACAAGTCTCTTTTAAGAATTTGAAATAAAGAGTGATTCTTGATTGGGTAGAATTCTGTTTGCTGTTTACATGAACTGTCACATGGCAAGAATCATTTTAAACAGAATAAGTACAGCACCTGTTACTACCAGATGTGTGGCTTCCTTGGCTACAGTGATGATGGGTATACATTGCAGAAATGCTTGCGTGTGATTTGGTACATAAGAAATAAGCATTTTTGCTCTAGAAATGGTAGCTTATGATCCTCCTTTAGCAAGTGGCTCAAGCCTTGGCCACTGGTGGGGGGTGGCCAAGAAAAATGGGAGAGGGAAGCAGAGCCATAGCATGTCAGAGCTATGTGCAAAGGAGAGAGCCTGCTTGAAAAAGCCTAAGTTGGTATCAGTATTTATGATTCCACAAGAAAATTGTGGGTGTGGGAGACCACAGATTTTTTTGGGGGAGAGTCTCAGCTCCATTTAATAGCTAGGCAGCTTTAGGCAAATCATTTCCCTTCTCTGTGCCTTGTTGTCTTCACCTATCAAATAAGTGGGGTTGTTTGGAGCATCAGATGAGATAATGTCTGTGAAAGTACTTTGTAAACTCTTAAATGCTACACAAAGGTTAACTATTTTCCCATAATGTGGTTTATAATTGCATGTGTTTAGATATTCTCTGAGTCACAATGTTACCTCCAAAAGCTAAGGCCTTGTATAAGTTATTCTGTGACACAGATATTAGTCTTCTCCCTGGGTAGAAGCATTATAAAAGGTTAGCACTATATTAAGTAATAGATCTATTGCTCCACTAAATTATTCATGATTATGTGTTCAGTGAATGATCAGTTTGATTGAAATAATCGTCAGGTGTTCTCAGGGCTCTGGAGAGAAAGCTGATAAATGACATAAGGTTTCTTCATTGTGATGACTTTGCTTCTATTAAACATTAAGAAAAACCAATTAGTGGAATCTGTGAAAAAAATATCAAGTTACAGTCTGGGATGTTAAAGGAATTATCTTTTTTTGAAGTCGTCTTTTTTTTTTCTTTTTCAACAAGTCAGATCTTTTCAGCAAAAGTTTCAGAGTGGTGAATGATTTCAACCATTTTCTGAAGATTAGGTTTTGAGTGAGAAAGAGAAAACCCATTCCTTTTTCATAAGGAAAGACATGCTAATTTTGTTGTTGCTAAATGAATGAATGAATGGGTTTGGCTCATTTTGGCTAGGAATTTAAATAGTTGTTGAAAAAGCTCCTGTGGACTCCAAAACCAGGACAGTGATAACCAACATGACAATCCTACGTGCATACCTTACTGTCATCTCAAACTGCTCACATCTAAAATGAAAGTAATTTTCTTCTCCACTGTCCCCATCAGCACAACCACCTGACATCCCCTTTTCTGTCGATAGCCTGACATTCTTCCCCTATCTCATGCAAGAATTCTTTGGAGTTCTCTCGTGGTCTTACAATACCTTCTACTCTGTTGCCAAGTCCTGACTTTTATCCTGCTGAAAATATTTCTAGTGGGACCCTCCCTTTCCCCACATCCCTTGCTACCAGCCTAACTCCAGCTTCCATACTTACAGCGTCAAGACAGCTTGGGCTGCAGTGATTGGCTTCCTCCAGTTCCTCCTGAATCTTTCCATAATATCGCTTTCATCACACCATTACTTTTTGTATAAATAGCTATGGCCCTCTATTATGGGCCAGTTTGAGCTCAGCTCCCCTCTTGAGGTAGCTTTCTTTGTCCCCAACTTCAATTTATGGTTCTTTCTTCAGTGTGTCACAGTCTGGGGCCCTTCCTCCCTACTATGAAAAAGCAAGTGCATTGTGTATGGAAGTGCAGTAGACCATTTCCATTCTGGTGATGAAAGTCTTCTCTCTAGCAGTGGCACCTGCAGTTCTGGATCTGTGCAGCCCAGGTGGGAGCCAGGAGAGCACTGATCAAGTCCATGTCGTCAGTCGGTAAGGGTAGCAGAGAGCTGGCAGTGAAAACCTCAGACTGTAGAGTAGGGCCTGGGGGCCACAGCAGAATTTGTCCACAAGCATTAGCATAAGGAAGGAGGGTGTTTGGAAGGGAAGATAGGTCTGGGGCTGAGTATTCCACTAGAGGGGTGCCAAAACCAGAGATTATCAATGAGGTTGGTAACTTAATCTGTGCCCATCTACCTAGAAACTGCAGCAAATTGAGAGTAAGTTGGGTTAATTTTAAAAGAACAGTGTCCAGCTCACAGAGACACTTAAAATTGGTAATACTTCTATTGTTTAAAAATGATGCATTACTGGCTGAATTCAAACAGCTGAATTTTGTGATTTGTATTGTTTAGCAATCATGTTCCCCTTCCAGATCATTCAAAATGTGACTGAATTAAATAACATATGTAAAGCACCTAGCTTTTCAAGTAGCTAGCAGGTCCGTAATAAATGAAAGTGCTCTTACCCTTCCCTCTCTCTGAAATTTAATAACTTAAAGAAAATTATTCACATAGTTAATTAAGATTTAAAAAGTCTCCCTGTGGGGTCGCCTGGGTAGTTGGTTAAGCGGCTGTCTTGGGCTCAGGTCATGATCCCAGCGTCCTGGGATTGAGTCCCACATCGGGCTCCTTGCTCAGCAGGGAGCCTGCTTCTCCCTCTGCCTCTGCCTGCCACTCTGTCTGCCTGTGCTTGCTCGCTCTCTCTCTCCCTCTCTCTCTGACAAATAAATAAATTTAAAAAAAATTTAAAAAGTCTCCCTGTGGACTGTTTTGTTTCGATTCATGGTAATCTGAGAAGTCCTCATTAAGTAGAAGAAAAGGTATAGGTAGGAAGATACAGGAGGATAGAAAACATATAGGGGCAGGAAGAATGAGTCTAGGTGTTTGTTTTAACTGTCTCAGGTATAGTTGCAAAATATATACCTTCATGTAGGTATAAAATATGGAGGTAGGCAGGCTCTATTGTGAACACTTCCAGTCCCCACTCACAGGCTCACTTTGTTGCTATATAACTGAAACATATTTGGAAAAATGAGTCCCAGTTTAAGAAACCTAGTATGTGGAACTCTGAACTTGTAAAACAGACAAGTTATGGATGACTGCACATTATAAAAGATTCTTTGCCCTGAAAGAGATAAACTGAGTGTAAAGTCTTTGCCACATGTGTTTGTTCCATAAAATGAATTTTATCTGGATAAAATGCATTAGTATCCATCTGAATGATTCTGCAAAAAACAGAGGTGCTTTTGATGTTGCTGTTGTTGCTGTTCTTATTTTTTCTTCTGGATTTGGAATTTTTGAAGAGACATACTTAATATTCTTAAAGAAATAAGTCTTAAGTTTGTTAACTCTGTAGCCTACTGTTGAGTACCATTGGGTTCTCATCTTCTGCAGAGCTTGTCCCCCATATTCATTATATTTTATATTCTAAACTGTATCATTTATCTAAGTGAATGTCTCATTACATCTTGTTTCTTTACTATCCTATTATGATAAAATTTTGTATGTTCTATACATGAGAAGAATTGGTATTTGGAAAGTTTTTTCTTTCTCACCACTTATTCCTTATTGCATGTCCTTGGGAGTCTAGGTGCTAATTCTCTGCTTTTTATCATTTTATAAAAGAGATATGTTAATGAATATATATTATATATGTTTATTTGACATGGTTTAAAAACTGTATGTTAAAGCTTTTATCAAATTTTGATTAAATAATTGCTAATTTCAAAAAAGATATGTGTATATCTAGCTTAGAAATGACATTTTAGAAACTTGTTCGATAACTTGCCTCTCAAAATCATGTAGTTTCCAGAAAGATAAAGACAAGTTTTGGGGGGCTGAAATCCCCTAGAGTTTTTATTCTCTTGTCATGTCTAGTTTTTAAAAACCTTTTGAGGATTGTGGTAGCAGCAGAAAATACCTACTAGTGGCTTTCATGTGGGACCAAATGTCAGAATATATAACCACTTACTATTGAGTGGTCTGAGGTGTTTCTCCCATAGTGTATTAAAAAACAAATATTCTTCCATGTTTATTTTAAAAAGGTGAATCATCAGCAGGGATTTTTCCAATCCATCTTAATGTACATACCAGAAAAGAAGTTACCAAGATCTTTGTGGCTAGTCAGATGCTTTCAAGAAAACACAAGTGACTTTGATTTCCAATTTTTATTTGGTTATGAAAAGAGAATTACATATTTAGCCTCATGGATAGAAAACTCTCCTAAAAGATAACTCTACTGCATTGATGTAGTATGTTTAACAGACATCTAGAAGCTGTTTGTAATTATGATGAAGGATTATGGTAATGTTAGTGTGTGAGTCAGTATCCCTCAAAATATCATTTATATGAATGGATCATTTTGAGAAAATATCTACAAAAGGATGAATCAGTTTAATACTTTAGGGTCTCTTATATGCCCAGTTTTTTGCATCTGAATCTGGAACTTTTTTCTCTGCTTCCTACTCATTTTTCAAGATTCAAAAATGTTACCTCCCTTGTAGGATCCTTTTGGCAACTCGATATTCCATTCCCTTTCTGACTCTCCAGAACACTCTGTTTCATCATTAGAGCCCTTAGCAGATTGTCTTGAAATCTGTTGCTTACCTGTCTCCCTTATTGCTCTATGGACTCTTCAAGGTGACACTGTTTATTCTGCTTGACCTGAGCTCTTGTACCTAAAACAGCATCTGGCCCTTAAGGACTGAGTTAATGGAAGAGAGGTCATGTATGCACACAAACTGCATGGTAACATTTAATGAACTGTAACTACGTCTTTTTGAAAGAGTTTATAAGTAAATTCAGATAATGTCCAGATATAGTTTGGATCACATTTGGATATGTCTCCTTCAACTACCCCATGTTTATAATGGATGCTAACATGGAGACAGTGATTGTCATCAGACTGTGTTGGCAAAAGGTCCCCTATCACAGCTTTCAACACTCCTTCCAACCTTACATAGATGCTCCTCATCAAAACTACTGGCTACATCTGCTTCCTGCCCCCCCCCCCCACTACCCCAGTACTTGCTGTTTCAGAATGTTAGAGAAGAATGTGGGGAAGAAAGAAAGAAAATTGGAAGAAGGTGGATGAGGAGCCAAAGAATTAGTTTTCTTTTTTCATCAGACCATATACTATTCTATCTTATGACCTGGGAGGGGGGGAAAAAAGGAGACTAACATACGCAAATATTTATCTCTAAAATGGGATTCAAAGGTTACTAGTTATGGGGCAAAACAAGAGACAACCCATGAAACCCCCCAAACTCTCCCTTTTAACTTTCTAATGCCTCTACTGTGGGACCCAGTAAGTTTCAGGAGACAGGGAAACGATTTTTGAAGTCCTCTGTTCTCTCCTACAGACCAAGAGTGTGGACAAGAGCAAAGAAACTCTTTTAATCTCTCTTGCCCTTCCTGGGGCCAGGCTAAGGGAGTGCCGTTGAATTTAATTTGATGATATTATGCCATGACATTGTGTCAATATGCGATGATGTGTGTGATGGCACAGCGTCATCACGTGGTGACGCAACATCATGACGTAAGACATCACAACGCCAATTAAAGATGTGACTCCTGGAAGGTTTTTATTTTTATTTTTTTAAAGATTTTATTTATTTATTTGACAGAGATCACAAGTAGGTAGAGAGGCAGGCAGAGAGAGAGTGGGGGAAGCAGGCTCCCTGCCAAGCAGAGAGCCCTATGCGGGGCTCGATCCCAGGACCCTGAGATCAAGACCTGAGCCCAAGGCAGAGGCTCAACCCACTGAGCCACCCAGGCGCCTCTCCTGGGGGGTTTTTAAATTGAGCAACAAATCTACAACTATTTGACTAAGGACTTGAGGTAGTTTAAGGTACTGAGGAAGCTGAGCTGCGAATTACAGACTAGGAAATGTTTCTTTGCATGAACCATGTCTTCCCCCCACCCCCACTTTTTTTTGTATATGGCTCCTTCCAGAAATTATAACCTCTGTTCTTGCAAGGCAGTTTCAGAAATCAAAATATAATTTCATTTAATAGACTGCTCCTATCATAGGCTGTCCCTATATTAGTTTCCTTTTGTCTGTAGAATATGAGCTGGTGGTAAATTTAAATATAATTTCAGAACTATATTAAAAAATAAAATCTCTTAATTTGCATATTTGTTAAAAATTTTTAGAGCTCCAGGTAAAATGATTTATAATTGAAATTACATTGTAACTAATATCTTTTGTAGGCATACATTTCATAACAATCTTTCACTAAGATTCTAATCAAATGAAAATATTAAAAAGGAGAAATAATTTGCAAAATATGGTTTACTTTCTGTTGTGTATGTGTGTGTGTGTGTGTGTGTGCACACACACTCCCCTATGTATGTGTGATATTTTGGGCAAGCTTTTATCTATTTTATGCCTCAGTTCTACCATTTTTAAAATGAGGATCATTCATTTTTTCCAGATTTTTATAGGGTTATCATATAGACAAATCATATACAATATGTGAATGTTCTTTGTGCTCTTTGGAACAAATGTTATACAAATCTAGGGTGTTGTTAAATACCTCTCTAGAGCTACACAGACTCTACTTAGGAACTTGAAATTAAATGGGGGAAACACTTGTTAAGTTAAAACTAAGATAAGTTTTATATTTGATACTTCATCTTGATTTTTCCCTGATTGTTTCATTTCTAGATTTATGTGTTTAGAAATGAATTAAATTCTGAAGTAGAGATGATATTTAAAGTAAATATCAATAAAAAAATTTTACTTGTGATATTCAAAGTTTTGGACCACTCTTTCTGTCAGGGACCTGTGGATTTAAAGGTGTGTGTGTGTCACTGGTGAAAGGAACTTTACGTCCCACAACAGGGAGAATGAATTTGAGCAAAGGTTCACAATTCCCTCATTCACATGTAGCTTTGGCAGTTCACAATCCAGACAATACTGAAAAACCAGAAGGGACTACAGTGGTTCTTGGCTACTTCTCATTTTACATGGTAAAGTGAAGAGATTGTTTGTTGTCTTTAAATTCACACTGGCTTCATCACTCCTTCTGTACCTCCAGTAAAAATGTACCAAAATTTCATGCCTTCTGAAAATGATACATGACTTTTTGATGGAGTTTGAAGCAGTGGCTGATTACTTTTGAATACTCAAGCTCCACTGGTTGGCAGCTCACATCTGCAGCAGAGGAAAACAATTAGCAAATTTGTGAATTAGCCTTAGTTTACACATTAAACAAGCCAAGTAATTCTTTATAACTTTAACTAACAGGCTGTGCCTTGATTACAGGATATTGTTGCTCGTTAATAAATGGAACTATATTTAGATTTTGCCAGTGTGTATGCATTTCCTTTGCTTGCCATTTGTATCTCAGTCACCCTTTAGTACCCATCTCCAGGACTACCTGTGTGATCTGTAGAGACCAGTGTTCAAAACTTATCAGCTCTTAAGACAGGAGCAGTAGAACATTAAACCCACTGTGCACCCAGTTTGGGTTCAGGGCCCTGAGTGAACCAGTTTCTAGAATTCATGGCCAGTTTGTATGATTCTCTATCTTTGGCTGGATTTTTTCAAGATAAGTTTTAGACTATTCATAATACATTTATTTCTCTCTAGTTTGTAATTGTTTTGTTTTGGTTAGTAAAGCTCTATTATAATTTCTTGCTTATCTATGATCAAGAATTCAAAGCAACCTTGTACCAAAGAAGTTCCTTAATAACTTGAATTAGTGGGGCCTAATTTAAACTTGGGAAATGCCCAGGTCACATGAAAGCTGGATTTCTTAACATTAAAAAAAAAAAACAACAACCGAAAAACCAAAAAACTATTATTTTCAGTAGTTTGTACAATACAGCTAGGCATTGAACAATGCAGAGGCTAGGCTTGCCAATGCTCTGCACAGTCAAAAATCTGTGTGTAACTTTTGACTCCCCCCAAACTTAATTATTAATAGCCCACTATTGATTGGAAGCCTTACCAATAGCATAATCAATATATATTTTTGTATATTTTATGTATTATATACTGTATTCTTAAAGTAAGCTAGAGAAAATAAAGTATTATTAAAATCATAAGGAAAAGAAAATTTACATTACTGAACTCTATTTATTAAAATAAAATCTGTATGTAAGTGGACCTGTGCAGTTCAGATCCATTTTGTTCAAGGATCAACTGTGTTCAGAATAAGTGCTGCTCACAAGTACTTATAACTGTTCAGTCTGACCTGACTTGAGGTAAAGAAGGGGTCATTCAGAAATTAGAAAGATTTATTTGTACAGAAATTCCAAGATAATTATTTTTCATAGTGTTTTCTTGACTTTAGATATAAGGACAAGCTTTCTCTCCAGAATATTTTTATATTAATAATTTATTTCACAAACTTCTTTTTCCTTGCAGATGGCATACTGATCTTATTCCCCTCTGAGTAACTACAAATTACAGGGAGTAAAACCTGAACTAATGAGACTTGGTGTTTATTCCTCTTTGAAAAGAATCATGTTTGTTTTTTTATATGTGTATACATATTTGAGGAGTGGGTGAAAAGTAGATTTAACTTCAAACCATCTTTTGCTGGGATCATTGGTAACAAGTCTTTAACACTCACTCTCTTTTTAGGCAACTTGTAGATTGTGAATGTATTTTCCTTAAGGTTTACAAGGGACCTCAAAATTCATCAAGAGGAAACTCCCACTGCTGTGTTAATCCCCTACGCAGTGTCCCATCTATAGATGGTTCAGTCTGTTATCCCTTTATCTAAGGTGGGGGGAAACTCACAATCTCATAATCCTATCCTATAAATCCTTGTTACAGTCTGTCTTTTTTGACCCTATTGCCTCTCATTTGACCTCTTGGGGTACTTCAGAGTAAAACTATTTTCTTTCCACATACCGCTTTAAAAATATTTTTTAAATAGCTGTCATGTCCTTCTTTAGTCTTCTTTCCTCCAGATTAATACCTTTTTCTAAAAAAAAATTATTTGGTATTTAAAAATATCTCTTCATCTGACATGGAACCCTTCTGGTGTGAGAAACCGAATGTCCTTTGTTTACATCTTTAAGGTTCAATGCCGCTTTGTCTGTATCTTTAAGGTTCAACACCAAAAACTATATACAATATGGAAATAAATTACCATTGTCAGGAAGAGCAGGCCAATGGCCTCACTTCTTTTAAATACTTTATTTCTGTTATTGCAGAAATTTCTTATTTCTCACATCATTAAAGGTGGCACCAGCTTTCAGGTAGACATACCTGATTATCATTGATTCATTGAATTCATATTGAATCATTGATTCATATTGAATTACTGTCAGCTGAAGTCCCTATGTCTCTTTTAAGGTAGGTATAAACCATTTTTTCCCCCCAAAAAACATTATGTGCTTAGGAAGTTTCTTTTTGTATCTCAAACTTATCTCTGTTAAATTTCAATTTGTTTGACTTGACTCATCTCTTTACCCCATCAAGTTTATTTCGATTAATATAATCCATCATTATCCCACTCAATTTGTTATCATCCTTACATTTTAGAACCTTTCTGTCCATTTTAGTAATTGGTAATATTTGGGAACAGAAGAAGGTCAAGGGGGGAACCCTGTGGCACAATTCTTTGTCCAGGTTGAAAAATCTTTTCTTCATCACTAGCCTTTTGAGTATAGCTGTTCCTAATTGTTACTAATTGTCCTACCATCTACTCTACATTTCTGTCTTTTCCATTTGAATATGAAAGGCTCTTTCAGATGTTGTGCTGTAACTCAGTGCACATTATTGATGGCAGTTTTCTGACCAGTTTTATAGACCCTCAAAGGAAATTATGGAATTGATATGCATAACTGAATATATTAAGTCTGTTGAAGATAAAATAGGTACCACAGGTAATTCTAGGTACCACAAGGTGGTAAAATTCAATTGTGTTCTCTAAGTGAGAATAAGATCTAGATAGTTCCCACTGATGAATTGTCATTTCAGGCCCCATTATTTTAGCTTTGTTTTTAATCACGAGAGGCATATAAAAAACAATGAATAGTAGAAAATGTCACGGGAAGTAAGTACTATAAAGTTGAAGGTAAATGTTAAACAAAAGCCAGAAGTTGTTCCAGTGATACAGAAGGGTGAAACTCTTAAAAAGTTCATTTACAAAGCATGTTTCTATCTTTTGGGTATTAATAATGTCGCTGAGGTGTACCAAGCCAGACTTAGAATCTTGATAGTATTTATAGTGCTCTGATTCATACCAGGTAGAAAGTACCCACCTCTCAGAGTTGCTGTAAGAATTAAATAAGAAATTGTTATAAATACCTAGCATAGTCTCTGAGACAGTATGACCTTAATAATTAAGCCCGTTAATTAATTCAGCAAGCATGAACTGTATGCTATTATGTATACTAATAGAATGCTGGACATTTATTTTTTTGTATGATGAATGTGCAGTGTTTATTTTTCTTTCTGTTAAAATATGTATCTTATATATAAATAAGTATGTGCACACACATTACATTGAAACTAGCTGGAGTCTACATGATTCATTAGTGAATTTTTCATTTTTCAACCAAAAAAGTTGAAAACTTAGACTGAGACTACATATATAAGGCTAGAACAATTGGTTTATTTGGCCATTCCAAGGGACCAAAGGATTTCAGAGATTGGAGGGACCTTATTAACAAAGTCCAACTTATACATATCTTATACATATTAGGAAAGCAAGGCTAAGAAATGGCTTCTTTAGATTGCTTTGTACACAGTAGAGCTGAAACCAGATTGGCTTGTTTTTGACTTGTATTACTTCTCAGTTGATATTAGATATGTTTCCTAACATATTGCACTAATCAAATGCTTCAAAAGAGGCCTGGAGTCACACTTGTGATATGATGTCACAAACCACAAAGCAGAAAATGCCATCTTTATGTGACCTGCTGATTTGAATATGTAAATTAGCAAAACTGTAAAAAAATGACATCTTGGTAGTGGGTGTAATTATGTATTTGAAGTATTTTGTAGTAAATAATAAGTTAGTCAAAATTGGCCACTCTTTGTAGGCATAATTCATCAATATTATGGTGTTGATGTTATTGGAATGATTGATCACATCCCAAGGATCAAGAAAAAAACCTATTTGGAAAGGTAATTGCCTTTGTAAGGCATAACTTGAGAGATACTCAAGAGAATCAAGGGACAATGAGAAGCTAGGCTCTCCTTCATGGAAAAAGTCAGCTAATCAGTTGTGTTGAATCGTATCTGATGTTGAGGTAGGAAAAGAAGTGGAGGAGATGCCCAAAGAATAGGGAGTAGTGTACATTGCTATAATGTCGATTCAAAATTCTCTTCCACTTGGTGAAATCCACTGCTTAGGGAATCTTAGGGAAGATTCTCTTTCAAGGAAAGGTTGCTTACAAATTCAAGGTCATTTTCTAAATCCCACACAGCTTGTCTGTGTGCCAAATTTTTCTGGTTTTATTTTTATTCTTTTTGCCTTAAAATATATCTTAGAACACAGGTTTCATGACTCCTGCTTTGTGATATGTTATTAGTCCCTGTCCCAGTTGCTGAGGCCATGGTAAATGAGGGGGCTATTAATGGGGACAGCTGGACAAGGAACAAGGGCTGAGAATCCTATATGAAGATAGGAAAAAGGAGAGGAAAAAGGCAAGGGGCTTGAGCTTTTTCTATCTGAACACCAAAATAGATCAGAGAGGGTGAAAGAGGCAGATGGATTTCAGAGGTCACTGAATTGAGCTTCCTCTATTTTGCAAATTAGGAACCTGAGGACCTGAGAGAGAAAATAATCTGCCTGATACCAAATATCTATTGTCATAGTTGGTCTTAAAACTCAGGAAGTTTAATAGCAAATTCCAACTGATATTTTTAATCAAAAACTCTTTTTATTTTTTGAGAGAGAGCACAGGCGTGCACAGAGGAGGGGTAAAGGAAGAGGGAAGGGGAGAATCTTGAGCAGGTCCATGCCCAGTGTGAGCTAGAAGCGGGGGCTCGATCTCACAACCCTGAGATCAATACTTGAGCTGAAATCAAGAGTCCGACACTTAACCAACTGAGCCACCCAAGGGTCCCTTTAATCAAAAATTTTAATGAAATATTTCATGTATACAGAAGAATATAAAAATAAAGAAATGCCTTGTGCGCTCATTTCTCCTCATTTCCGATCTTGACTTATTGCTATATTTTCTTTAGCTGGTTTAAGAAATAACATCGGGGAAGCCCTGCTAGTACATGTCTCTGATCCCCTTTCCTCTTGCATCACTGCTCCACAGCTAACCACTGCCCCAAATAGACTGCTTATCATGTCTTTTATCATATTATTATGATTTTACTGCAAGCAGACATGCTACAAACAACACATTGTACAGCATGTTATAAACATTATGTAAACATTGAACTATATGTATTCTTCTACAGCCTGCTTTTTTTGCTCAACATAATGTTTTTGAGATTTCTTTGTGTTGAAACATGTAGCTCCAGTGAATTCATTTTAACTGTGAATGGTATTCTAATGTGCCAACATACTACAATTTATCCATTCTTCTCTGCTGATGGGTATTCAGGTGAGTCCTGATTTTTCATTATTACAGACAAAACCACAGTGAACGTTTTGCACTGGTGTAGCTCCAGGTCGGTTTTCCTCTGGTGAGCTATGAAAGGGTTATAGTAGGGGCTTAGGCTAACACCACTGGCCCAAGGCAGCCGGAGCCCTGGGCTGCTGGCTTTGAGCCCCTAGCAGCTTTTCCTCTTAATATGGGCCATTGTACAAATACCATCACCTTTACATGTGAAAAGGTTGGAAGAACTGTTTTAAGATAGTAGTTCTCAAACATTAGCATGCATCAGAATCACCTGGAAGGCTTGTTAAGAAAACTGCTGGGCTCCACATCCAGACTTTCTGATTCAGTAGGTCTACAGTGAGGCCCATGCATTTGCATTCTAACAAAATCCCAAGTGATGTTAATGCTCTGAATATGAGACCCTGCATTTGAGACCCACTAGGATATATATTTAGGAGTTGAATAGGAAGTGCGGATTGATTATTCAAAGGCCTTTGCATTATTGCAAAATATTTTATCATAATTAGCATATAATACGATCTAGAATATAATTTAAAAATAGAAAGGATATGATTCTGTAATCGAATAGCTTGGTATTTGCAAGCTTTTGTGTGAAAGAGAGATAAAAAGCGCTAAATCATGCTCAGAAGCAACTTTCCCCATAACTGTAAATTCGGCATTTCCCTTTTGAGTGTTTAGAAACAGGAAGAGGGCTCTAAAACGACAATAGAATGAAAAAAGCAGTCTTCCTTTCCTGCCCCTGCTATCTTTATGGTGTAATCAATAGGAACATCATCATTCACCAAGGAAGGAAAGGGAAATGTTTAAATGATTAGAATGTTGTCAGCCTTCAGCAGTTGCAAAGTAATCACAATGTTCTTTGATGTGTTACCTCCTTTGGGTCAGTCATGTCTCTCTGGAAGTCCACCCCAATTCCTGTGTCTTGGTGTTCTGAGCACCCAGTTTCAGTGTGAGGGTTGGGGGAGGATGGTTTCCCAAACAGCACCAAGCAATTCTAGGGACACCAGTTGGCTGACCTTCAATTCAGCTCACTTCAGACTCTACCCTGAGATAGCATCAGCTCAGTCCTTTCAGACTGCTTCCCCACCCCTGCTTCATGCCCCAGTGGCAAGCCCAGTTTATTACCTATATTTCTGACTGGCTATAGATTAAGGTCCCATGACCCCCTCTTTAGGTTTGATTAATTTGCTAAAGCAGCTCACAAAACTCAGGAAATTTGTTTACTCACTGAATCACTGGTTTCTTATAAAATGATAGGAATCAAGAACAGCCAGATGGAAGACATGCAAAGGGCAGGGTATGGGGGAAGGGCACAGAGCTCCCACGCCTTTTCCAAGAGCACCACTCTTTCCAAATCTCCAAGTATTCACCAATTCAGAAGCTCTCTGAATCCCATCCTTTTTGGGTTTTTATGGAGGTTTCATTACATAAGCGAGGTTGAGGAAATCGTTAGCCACTGGTGATTGAACTCAATCTCCAGCCACTCTTCCCTTCTTTGGAAGTTGGGGGATGGGACTGGAAGTTTCAGTCCTCCACTGACAGTGTTGAAGGTCTGGCAAACCAGCCCCCATCTGTAAGCACTTTGCATAAGGCATCTCATTAACATAACAATGGACACTTAAAGCTCTCACTCCTTAGGCAATTCCAAGGGTTTTAGGACCTCTGAGCCAGAAATGGGGATGAAGAGCAAATATGTATTTCATAAATAAAATTGCCATATCACACTGTTTCCCCCATTGCACCTCATCCCAGTGCTCAGGCTTCTCTGGAAAGCTGTCTTTAACTTAGCTCCCTCTTCCCTCTGCTTTCCTAAAAGACACCTGCTTCTTTCCTTCTGTAAGGATGACACTCTACTTAAACCTTCAGTAAAAAGAGTCCAAGGAAATAACTTTTTTTTGCAACCAATAATTTAGGTTGATAGGCAGAAGTGGTGTGGAAGGGACCTCCGCCCCTGTCTCCAACCCTAAAACATACTTGGAATAGAGTCACACCTGGTGTGAAGTAGTACGTTTCCATGTTCCCCATCTTAGTGAATGATCCTTCTATCTAGCCAGTCAGAAAATGAGGGTTCCTCGTTGGCTTGTGCTTCTCCCTCATGCCCCACACTGCCCCTATTGACTTCAATCTGCTCACCTTTGTCCCCCCTCCTGTACCTCTGCCTCCACCCCTGTCCCTGTCCTCTGCATGATCAATGGCCTCCTAAGTGTGCTTCATTCTTGTTCCCTTCTGATCCAGTCTTCACATAGCACCTCACTGACCTTTATAGAGTGAAAACTAGATGTCACTCTGCGACTAAAAATCCCCCCTAGTGGTTTCTCTTTGCTCTTAGAGTTAAATGCAAACTTCTAGCCCGACCTGACCCAGCCCCTGCCTGTCTCCAGCTTCAGCTCACAAGGTGCCCACTTTGTCCTGTTTTCCATCAGGCACACTGGACTTTTCCTTTTCCCCAAACCCCAAAGCACTGGATTCACTCCTGTATCAAACCCTTTGCAGTTTCTTCTCTTGAAATGATCTTTCTTTCTCCACCTATTTGCTCTTTTTGCTTACCTAACTTGTCCATGTCCTTCAGGTCGAGCTGAAACATCACTTCTGTAGGGCAGGCTTCTCTGACTGTCCTCTCCCTCTCACACTGGACTGGGTTTAGTCTTTGTTAGGAGCAGTCCTGCACCTTCCTTCCTTCTTTGTGGCTCCCCCCACACTTCTAATTATATATTTATTATCTGGTTTTTCTATTAGGCTATGAGCTTAACCAAGGCAATCACCTTTTTATTCTCAGCACTGATTCCCCAGGGCCTAAGGTAATGCCTAAGGGCCACTCAATAAATTCAGTAAGTGTCTGTGGCTGATTGATTTAAATTCTTGACTGTATTTTCATATATTGATTATACACTGTTAAAGAGAAAAAAATTCAACTGAGTAAATTTGAAGATCTAATTGACTTTATTAAGTGATTCATAAATTGGATAGCATCCTATCTAGCAGGTAGAGGGTAGCTCCAAGGAGTTGTGCAAAATGGGAGACTTTATAGGAAGTACTGTAGGGCAAGGAAGTCACTAGCAAAAGAAGAGAAAGGATTGTTCCAGGCAAGGTCACTTTTCCTTGAGGGGTAGGGTGGGGGAAGAGCAGTGGGTCTTATCATGCAGATCTCCTCATCCTCTTTTGGGCAATGGAGAGGACCCATGTGACAGAGTAGTGCATTGATGCTTATCAGAAAAGTCCCCACTGGCCAGTGAGTAAGACTTACATTTCTGGGGGAGGTTGAAACTGTAGTTATGTTGGGTATTAAGTCCTGGTTTCATGACTTGGTCTAAGGCATCATTTTGAGCCTATGGTTTTCTTTTTAACAATAAACACACATATATATTTTTAAATTTCTCAATCATGTACCATAAACCTGGGTCAGAATGGCTGGCTTAATAACTTAACATTCATAGATTAGAAATCAAATTTGTATAACCTATTTTTATGTTGTTTATGTTTCATGTTGAGTGGCTGGAGCTGCTCAATTTGTGACTGAAAAGTCAGTCTTGGCAAGTCCTTCTTTTACCAGTGATATTAAGGAAGATAGCATTACAGTGTGCAAGAAGGGATTGGAGCTTGGCAATGTACCTATTAGTCAAGAGATTTTTAAAAAAGAAAGCACTCAGGGGGCACCTGGGTGGCTCAGTCATTAAGTGTCTGCCTTCAGCTCAGGTCATTATCTCAGGGTCCTGAGATCTATCCCCACATCAGGCTCTCTGCTCAGCAGGGAGCCTTCTTCCCCCTCTCTCTCTGCCTGCCTCTCTGCCTACTTGTGATCTCTGTCTGTCAAATAAATAAATAAAATCTTAAAAAGAAAACACTCAGGTGGTGAAGTGACTTTAGAGAGTACAATCTGAGACTCTATAGGAGAGTGGGAACATAATGTTGGCTCCTTACTTCTAAGGCTAAAGTAAATAAATCTCCAGATCCTTAGGTTTATTTGAAGCAAAACTAATATTTGAAAATCTAGGTTTAATTTTTTTTAAAAATTTATTTATTAGAGAGGGTCGGGGGAGGCATAGGGGCTGAGGGAGAAGGAGAAGTAGACTCCCAGTGGTACAGACCATCTGAGGTGAGGCTGGGGTCAGTCCCTGAGATCATAACCTGAGCTGAAATCAAGAGTCTGATGCTTAACTGTGTGAGCCACCCAGGTACCCCTAGGTTTAAATTTGTTGTTGTTGTTGTTTTTTAATAAGTAATTCAAAAACAAAATCCAGGAGTCTGGATATATAGCATCCAAGTAGATTTTATTACAAAGAAATACGATTTATCTAAAAATATATGAAATTTTAATAATATATATTTTTTAATTTTTTTATTTATTTAATTAATTTAATTTAATTTTTTAAATTAAATTAATTAAATTTAATTAAATTAAAAAAATTAAAAAAATTTAATTAATTTTAAATTTAATTAATTTAATAAATTAAATTAAATAAATTTAATAATATATAATTATATAATTATTATAATTAATAATAATAATAAATAAAAAAATAAAAAAAATAAATTAAATAAAAATTAAAATAAAATTAATTTAATTATTTTAATAATATATTGTAGAGGCCACTTTTAGACAATAGGCTTGAGCAATGGAAACTTGATCAAGGCAGAAAGTGATCCCGACCAGCTGGATAAATACAGACAAACCTATCCGGAGACCCACCTCAGAATATCCAGGGGCCCTAACTAACCAATGGGCTACTTACAAGGAGGCACAGTTACCAAAAAAGGGAAAATTCCGTATTTTGCCCTCCCTCCTCTTCTTCCCCCTTTAAAAACAGCCCCCACCTGCTGCCTGGAGCAGACCACAGACCCTCCCCTCCCCTGCCCTGTTCTCAATAAACTTCACTCCCCTTGTTCTGCACCAGATGAATCCTTTCACTGCCTATGTCAGGACCCCAGGTCAGCCCCATCATCAGATCATCACCCCACATTTGGGGGACTGACGTTCAATTAGGAGAGACATCACATTTAATACCTCATATATGATTAATTTAAAGTCATGAAACTCTTGAGGCTCCTGGGTGACTCAGTGGATTAAGCCTCTGCTTTCGGCTCAGGTTGTGATCTTGGGGTCCTGGGATCGAGCCAGGCATCAGGCTCTCTGCTCGGCAGGGAGCCTGCTTCCCCCCTCCTCTCTCTGTCTGCTTCTCTGCCTACTCGTGATCTCTGTCTGTCAAATAAATAAATAAAATCTTTAAAAAAAGTTAAAGTCATGAAACTTGAAATAATTATAATATCATACATTAAGTGATTATTTATGAAGCACATGCACGTAGGGAAGCTCACGTCCATCTTGTAACCAGACTCAAGGGGTTTGTGGCTCAGGGTGCTTTAAATTGAACACAACCCAAGGAAATGTTGAAAGTGAAGGACTTTTTATTGTCACAAGTAAGGAGACAGAGAGCCTTCAAAGCACAGTTTTCTGTGGGGTTAGTACATGAAGCTTTTATTCAGTGCATTAAGGAGCAGGGGCAGGGAACTCACATAGGCAGTTCTGTTCAATGGTGCATGCCTAGCTGTCAACATGCTAGCGACACTGTGTGTTCTAAAAAGTGGTGGGACTCTCCAGTTGTAGGGGGATTTTAGTATTATAATGAGCTAAAGGCAACTTCAGGACAACTCAGAGGAGCTTCTGCACAGGTCCACAGCTCTAGTCCTGCTCAGACCGGCTCACTAAGGGGTGGTCCAGCGAGGCACAGCTAGCAAGGTGAAACACATATTGGGCATCTCCTTGGCTGGAACTGTTGGTTCTGCAAAGCAAAACACATTCTTTCCCCGCTTTTGTCCCTTGCCCCTCTCCTTTCTGCTGATAGCCTTCAGCCCTCTAATCTGAGTAACTTCCCTTTGCAGCCTAGCTAAAAGTCTGGTTCCAGATACCACCCTTGGACCTTGGCAGACTCCGGGTTTGAACCAGCTCTGCTTTACAGTAGCTTCGTGCCCTGGCGTGTTATCTGTCACCAGCCTTAGTTTCCTCATGCATAAGGAGGACATAATAAAATCACATCCATCTCATCCAGATGTTGGGGGATTAAATGATATGGAGCTCTCCTTCAGTCTTGCAAAGTCCTCTGTGGGCCTTGTAGCTTCTATAACTGGTCCTCACCACAATAGCCAGAATGATCCTTTTTAAAATTGGCCTGATCACTTAACTCCTCTGTTCAAAACCCTTCAGTGGCTCCTCATTTTCATCAGAATAAAGCCTACAAGGACCTTCTTTGTGATCCAAGCCTCGTCTGATCTTGTTTCCTATGCTCTGATCTTGTCTCCTATGCTCTGTGGTTCATCTGTCCCAGCCACACTGGCTTCCTTGCGTGAACACACCAGGGACTCCTGCCATGGGCCTTTTGCATTCCCTCCCTCACCTGCGTCAAGTCTTTTCTCATGTGTCACCTTGTCAATGAGACCTGCTGACTGCCATGTCCCATATTGTACTCTTGTCCCCAACCCTAACCCCCTTTCTTACACCTCCTCTATCTGCTCTTTCTCCATCACATATTATTTGCTTATCTTTAACTGTTTGTTTCCCTCCATTAAATTCAAGCTTCATGACAGGAGGAATCTTTGGTTCGCTACTATATGTGAAGCCCCTAGAATATAACGTTTGATATGTATTTTTGAGTGAATGAATTTTGAATGAAGTAATTTCATTCTAGACAGTAAAGAAATGTTGGTCTGTTTTCTTTTTTATTTAGTCAGAGGAAGAGATTTTGTATTGCTTTTTTAAAAATATAGAAGAGTAATGGGAAAAAAGAGTAAGAGAAGGAAAAGAGGAAAAAGGAAATGGGGGAAGGAGAGAGAAAAGAGAACCTTTGACAGGAGAAGAGGTGGAACAGAGACTAGGGGGCTAGAAAAGACATTTTTTTCAAAAAACCTCTCTGTCCTGCCTCCTGGCTTTTCCTCAGTCCTCTAATATAGAGTGTAAATTATAAGACGAGGAATTTTAATGTGGTGTATATCAGGGTGGGCAGATTTTTTTCTCTAAAGGGCCAGATGGCAAATATTTCAGGCTTTGTGGGCCGTTTGGTCTCTGTCCGCTATTCATCTCTTTGTTGTTTGAAAGCAATTGTGGATAATATGTAAATAAACAGGTGTGGCTGTGTTCCAATATGCTCTTTAAAAATTGTATTTAAATTTTTCTTTCTTTCTTCTTCTTCTTTTTTTTTTTTAACAAAACAGGTTGTGTAGGCTATAGTTCATTGATTCTTGGCCCAAAGTATATTGTTGCTAAATGTTTGGTATAAACTACAATGTAGAGATTAAATTTAGGAAGATCGAAATACCTACATCAAGACCCATTTACGATAAAAATGCCTATCAAACTAGGAATGCTGTGGGCCTTCCTTATTCTTATAAAGAGTATCTAATAAAAAATTATGACAACATAAATCTTAAAGGTGAAACTTTAGCATATATCTTTTAAAGGGAGTTAGACAATAATTTTCTTATTTCCTGTTCCATTCATTATGATACTGTAAGTCTTGGATAATGTAGTAAGACAAGGAAGAGAAATGTTTATAGGTATAAGGGATTAAAAGGAAGAAACTACAAGGCTGCTAGACATAAAATCAATTTACACAAATTAATGATATTCTTTTAATAATGAAAACTACATTTACATTTGGTTACTATGTGCCAGGCACTTTGCGTATGGTTAAGTTATTTACCTCTCACAACCACCTTATGAGGTAGCATTGATATTATTCCCATTTGAAATTTGAGAAAACTCAGTCACAGAGAAATGAAAGAATTCACCCGTGCTCACAGTATGTGATGAGATTGGGGTGAACTGGCTCCAGATTTGGTGGTATGGCTTTTCTTCCTCTTATACACCAGAAATGGCCCATTAAAAATTTAATAGAAAAAATACTCTGCATGCTGTCAACTAAAGCTACATGGTCCTTAGGAATACATGTAAGAAAAATCTGTACAACCATTTTGGAGAAATAAAAATATTATTGAGAGACAGAGAAACAACAATTAGTGAGATAATCCTGTTGATTTAAATTCATATATGGATATTTCAGTATTGTGAAGTTGTGTTATGGGGTGTGGGTGTCAATATGTGTGATAGCAGATTCTCACATATGCAAGTGTAGCACTGTAAGAACAACCAATATTGAAATAAATAAAAAAAGCCAAAAACGAGGTTTGTCCATATATTGATTTATAAAAATTTTCAGTACATGGCACAATTTGGAATTTGGAGTTAGCACAGGGATAGACAAATAGATCAGATAGAATAGAATAGGTAGCTTGGCAAGGTGCTCACATACATATGGGACCTTGGTATATGATGGAGGTGGGATTGACAATCCATACAGACAGGACTCTTCACTGAATTTTTTTTGGTTAAGAAAATGAAATTATATCACTACCATATACCACTTATAAAGATAAACTTAAGATGGATTAGAGGCCAAATGTGAGAAGGAAAACTTTATAACTATGTATGAAATACAATTATAAGATACAAAGATAGATATAGGAAGATATCTTTATGACAGATAGATAGAGATATGGGAAGATATATTTATGACATCAGAGTCAGGAAAAACTTACTCTGATTGGATTGGACTATATGAAATTAGAAATCTTCTGAATGACTAAGACAGAAAAACAAAGGAAAAGTTTGACCACATCCTGGTAGAACATAGTGGCATACATGTCAGCCTAAAGTTTTTTTTTTTAAAGGCAAGTAATAAGTCAAATAGAAAAATGGGTAATGAATAGGAATAGCTTCCATACAGAAGAGGAAATCCAGAAAGCCAGGTCATGTATGAAGACATGAGTGTGATATATGAAGATCACACTCATGTCTTCATACATGACACTCAGTCACACTAGTGGGTAATCAGGACAATGTAAATTAATACAAAACTGAGATGCCATTTTACTTTTATCTGATTGGAAAAAGAAAAAAAATCTGATCATGCCAAGTGTTAATGAGCAAGTAGGAGAGTAGTGAGAGTGAAAAGTGGGAAACCTCTTTGGAGAGTAAGTTGATAACATCTAGTGAAGTGTAAAGCACATATATCCTAAGACCTAGAAATTCTGCTCTAGGTAAATGCCAGAGAGGGACTTCTGCATGTATGCAATATTGTTTACAATATCAAAAAATTAGGAATAATTCAAATAAACCTTAGTAAAGAAATAGATAAATTCTGAGGCAATTATCTATTGAATAGAAAAAGAATATTGCATGAAATTTCTATTTCATGAAAAAGAATATTCTAGAAATTAAATAAATTAACTGAATTCTATTTCTCATTCAACAAATATTTGTTAGGCATCAACTACATGGCTGGCACTGTTTACGTGCTCGGGATACATTATTGAATAAAACAGAAAAATCCTTCTGTTTCTTTCATAGTCTAATGGTGAGAAAGCTTCATATTATAAACAAAGCAAATGAGTAAATTTAATGGCATGTGCAAAGTTGATAAGCACAGTGGAACAGACTAATCAACATTAATAGATTTTGAAGCCACATATTTGAGTTGATAAGAGAAGATTTTAGGAAATAAAATAAAAACCTAGAGCCATACTCTGTAATATTTACAGGTACATATAAACAAGGCAAAATATAAAAATGTTACTGAATATGCCCGAGATTCATGGCACAGAGGCTGACTCTAAGGAGACAGAGGAGGAAATGGGATTTAGGAAATACAAATTACTTCATCTGTAACTTTTTTAAAATAAAAAAAAAATCCCAAGCAAATATGACAAAATGTCATTTGTTAACTTTGGATGGTGGCATAGGTGTTATATATGATAATCCTTTGTATTTTTTCATACATTAAAAGAAATGATTGAGTAAGAAAATCCACAAAAGCCGTCGGTAGAAATGTAGACACTGAAATGAATACATTTTTTTCTTTCCTTTCCACAACCTTATTGGCCCTTGCACCTTCCCACTTTATCTCGATCAAAACTGTTGCCCCTCTGTGTCTGTGCACCAGCTATTTCTTTGCTCTTCTGTCTGGATAGAATGTTTCCTTGCTTCCTGGTCCTCCACTTGGCGAGGCCCAAATGTCAACCTGTTGTGATCCCATTACTTACCCTGCAGCCACTTATTCTTCTGTCTCTGTTCTGGAAGCTCTTTATACATAACCTCTATTGCCACATCTCATACACTGTGCTGTAATTGCCTGTTGATCCATTTAACTTCCTCTTCAATAGTAGAGAAAACATTTTATGAATTTGTGTTCCCCAGCAGATGGCATAGTGCCTGATTATGAACACCGAAAGAAAGAAAGAAAGAGACAAAGGAAGAAAGGAAGAAAGAAGAGAATGGAAATTTCCATTTTATCAGTATCAGAAAGACATTGTTAAATTCTGAACTGAGATGTTGCTGGTTTGGGGGAGGCTGAATGCCATATATTTCAGCCCTCCCTCCCTAAATACCACACAGCACTGGCATTATAAAGGGAAATTAAATGCTTCAGCCTCCTCCTTCCCACAGATGCAATCTTGCCCTAAAACCTGCTGATCCCAGCCTTCTGTCTGTACCCCATATTTCCCTCTGCTTTTGAGGTTGACTCTGGATTCTGAGGACGTCAGTAGAGCCTCATTGTGGCTTTCTCCTCTGGGTAATTTACCCCCTCCTTACCTGACCACAGACATACTAATTATGGTCATTTACAGGAACTACTTCCATTTATTATTAAGCACCATGAAACTCTATAATTCAATACGTGTGCAATTATTTATTCCTCTAACATGAATTGAACATCTTCTCTCAATCACTGTGCTTGGTATTGAAGATGCAAGAATTGAATTTGTATGGCAGATTGATTTTGTTGCATTTTGGTTTTGATTTGAAAACAGTAAGTTCTCTATTCATGGACACTTTTTTTTAAATGTTCTGTTCCTCACAGAACATGAGCATGTTAGACAGCTTATAGTTTTAAACAAACAAACAAATAAACAAACAAGCATTTTTATTCTCCATGGAGAGGAAGGCAGCCAGGCTCGAAAGGTGTGGGCTGAGTGACCTTGGGTCCAAACCCCAAACACCACCTTTGATCTTCCCACTCCAGGGTCAGCCAAACTAGGTGTTACCACCTGTAGCTCTTTGCTCTGGAAGCGCCTCAGCAGGATCATCACAATCTTTATGTTTTCAGTTGGGGTAGCTTACATGTCTTTTCATAAAAACTTCAGAGGTAATTTGTAGGACAGTTATCTTACCTGTGATGAGAATTCTTCGGTCAGTGTGGTCGGACTTCATTGATTTTTTTCTGTCCGGACCGTGGAGCAATATTTGAGGGGGAATGAGAATGTGCTGTTGCTTCACATAGAAACCAAACTGAAAAGCTTGTTCATTCAGTGGAAATTTCTGTGGGCATTTGTGTTGTCTGAATGTAAAGTCCTTCCTGGATTGTCTGGAGCTGTGGAGGTCTTCCAGTGTGGACAGCCATGAAAGGCACTTCTCAGATTTCTGGAGGAAAGGAGTGTAATAAACTGACAAATCCAACTGCTGTACGGTGAAATCCATCACCGACGCTGCTCCTGAGCAGTTCTCACAGTGACTGAGGATGGCAGGGGTCCTGCAGCATCCATTTTGCTACTCTTCTATGGTCTTGCCAAACTTGCCTTAGACCTGCACTGCTATCTCAGACTTTCCAACCTCCCTCCCTCCCTCCCACCTTCTTTTCCCTCCCTCTTTCCCTCCCTCCCTCTCTTTGGTCCATCCCCTCTTTCCCTTCCTCCCTCTCTTTCTCCTTCACTCAGGGTCAGACCAGCTTTGTGGGGTCTTGGTTTTCCCAGCTCCCTCGTCATTTCCTCTCAGGAGCTTCCTATAACGTATGAGTTTGCTAGGGCTGCCATAACCACTACAGACTGAGTGACTTAAACAAAAGCAATTTATTTTCTCACAGTTTTGGTGGCTGGCAGTCTGAGACCAAGGTATAGGAAGGGTTAGGCCTCTCTCTTGAGGCCTCTCTCCTTGGCTGGGAGATGGCCATCTTCTCCCTGGGTCTTCATATGGTCTTAAATCTGTGTCTATCTGTGTTGTGGTTTCCTCTTTTTTATGAGGATATCATTCATATGGGATTAGGGTCCACCCTGATGCCCTATTTTTTTTTTTTTTAAGATTTTATTTGTCAGAGAGGATGAGAACAAGCAGGGGGTCAGGTAGGCAGAGGGAGAAGCAGGCTCCCCGCTGAGTAAGGAGCCCGATGTGGGACTCGATTTGAGGGTTCATGACCTGAGCAAAAGGCAGATGCTTAGCCAACTGAGCCTCCCAGACATCCACTGATGACCTCATTTTAAATGAGAGAAACTTTAACCTCTTTAAAACTTTTAAATGCCTTTAAAGACCCTATCTCCAAATGCAGTCACATTGTGAGGCACTAGGGGTTAGGACTTTAATAGATGAAATTGGTGGGGGGTGGGTGGGTAGGGAGGGCATACAATTCAGCCTGTAACTCCTAATAAATATATTTCACATTTAATACTATCTTGGTATTTGGGGACAGGGACCAATATATCCCTACTAGGTCTCATGGAGTTCAGAATGCGGTGTGGCAAGTTTGCTAATCTTTTTTTTTTAAAGATTTTATTTATTTATCTGACAGACAGAGATCACAGGTAGGCAGAGAGGCAGGCAGAGAGAGAGGAGGAAGCAGGCTCTCCGCTGAGCAGAGAGTGCAATGTGGGGCTCAATCCCAGGACCCTGGGATCATGACCAGAAACAAAGGCAGAGGCTTCAACTCACTGAGTCACCCAGGCGCCCCCAAGTTTGCTAATCTTAAGGGGCACTGAAGCAGGTAGAGTGGGAACTCTCCTTGCTCACTAGCTATTTTGGTGAGTTCCTAAAGTCTTTAGCTTTAACTCAGATTTTCAAACACTTCACGTGCTTTCACCATATACAATATGACAAATTTTGCAATGGTTATTGTGATTATATGTATTTATTAATAACTGTCATTATTTTAGTTGTCATCTGATCAAGGATAGTCATTATTTTGGTAGGCTCACACCAAGAATGTGAAGAAATGCCTCTCCTTAATTTAACTACTCTATTTGAGTGAGGAATATAAAATTTGGTTGTATCATCCACTGTTGGTGATTTCATTATTCTATTTTTACAATAAATTATTTTTATTATTTAAGCTTTATAGGCAGCTTTATGGCTTCTGAATTTTTCATTTGCTTTCTTAAAAACTAATAGGCAAGATATGAATATATATTTCTATAGTTAAATAAATAATGTTTTAAAGTTCTTCTTTATGAGAGTTCATTCAAAACTCATATATTTCATTATAATGTAATGGGTATATTAATATGAAATAAAGAGTTCTTTAAAAACTTGAATATCTTCTATATCACAGAAAACAAATTTTCTGCCTGGACTGGAATGTCCTTCGACCAAATTTATATCCTAGATTTTCTTTAAGGCTAAGTTCAAAACCCACTTTCTTCATGTAGCCTTCTTATTTTGGCCCATGTAGCCTTCTTATTTTGGCAAATCCTCTCATTTTTCTATAAATCATGTGTACTGTAATCTTCTTACATATTGTCTTAGATTTTTCTCTAGTGGTTTCAGATATGTGTGCAAATTCTGGTCTCCACAGTGAGATGATCAATTTCCAGACATTTCTTGCTGTGTTATTTAGATGATAAGGGAAAAACAAAAGGAGTATAAGATATGGTTCCAGTCAATGTGTCCCTTAATGTTGGAAATTGTGAGCAGCAAATCTTGAGGCCCAGCTGACATGAAGCAATTCTTAGTGTGCAAATCAAATTCAATTTATAGTAAAATTAGTGATATATATGTATACTACCATGCTAGTTCTTTTGCATCTGGTAATTAGTCATAAATGATAAATATATTTTGTATATAACTGTAATTGCCATTTCTTTTACACAGTCAAACCATGTTTTCAGTTTTCCTTCTCTTCATTAATCCTCAAGTCTATATTAAAAGCGTCAGAGTTGGCAGTTTTTTACTGATATTATACATAGTGTAATTTTAGATATACACACAGACATACATGTGCACACACACACACACACATGCACACACTTGAAATTCCGTGTCTGTCTATCCATGGTTCCTTGGGATTTTGTGCTCTGCAGGGATGAGGTACTACTGTTTCAGACCCTGCTTCTGGAAGCTCCTCAGGCTGCCTTTCTGTTCTCTCATTTACAAGGTCCTGAGAGCCCCTGCTCCTTGTTCACATCTGCTCACCATTGAAGTTGTGAGGTATAAAATTTTTAAGCCGAGAGTTGGGCTGGTGGGCACAGCAGAAAGTCACACTTTGAGAGAAAGGAGGTGGGGGTGGGAGTGGGGGGTTTGTTAGGATGCCAGTTAAGGTTGTGGCATGAAGTGGGGCACAGACATAGCAAGAGGGACTGAAAGGACCATCATTTCACAGTCTTTAGGCAGAGAGAGAAGAAGTGGGGTGTGGGTAGGGGAACTCAGATGGGTAGGAGGCCTGTGCCTCTGCCTTGGTGGCAGGGGCTTGGAAAACTCAGTGGCCTTCCATTCTGCTGAGCCTGCAGCAAGTCCTGGAAGGCAACTCTAGGGGCCTTGTGCATTTACTCAAGAAAGGGTTTGTTCAGTGCAATCCATGGACCATGGTCCACCTTCAGATATTCAAGAGCTAATGGGATATATGATAAAACATATTGGATGAGGGTAGATATTTTTTCTAGAGAGAAAACCTATCTGTACATTTAGCAAAGGGGTCTATGACTCAAGAAATAGTTAAAAACCATCATTTCATCATCATGTAAAATGATTTTTTAAAATCCATTTTTGAGCAGATGATGCTGGGGAGAGGTGGGGAAAGACACGAAAGCACGAATAGTTGGGACTGGGAGGTTGAGAGAAGGAGAGGGATAGCAGTATTTTCTTTGATTTATCTATTTTAAATTCAAAGCAGGAGGGAAATAATAGGAAAAGTAATTTGGAGCATTAAGTAGGATTTGGAACAAGACAAAGATGACTATAAAACCTGTTCGCTTACTTGGGATAGATTACAAATTCACCTTTAAAAGGAAATCTGGTTAGTTAAAAATGCTATAGGGTCCATAGGCAAAGATAGAGCAATTGCTTTGGAAAAGTTTTGTCCTTGGTACTAAGACCAGACAGGACTCTCCCCCAAGAATCTTCAATGAAGGGGACTCTGCAATGTAACAGTGTCTTCATGTCCTTTTAACTGTGTGTGGACCCATAGTTGAATCCCACAGAGTTGGCTACTTGCAAGTTGCCATTTGGCTTGATCAATAAAAGAGCCAACTCCGTGGCTCTAGAATGAGCCAGTGCTGTGGGGGTCCAGTTCTCTGCTGCTCTTGCTTATACAGTGGGTAGTGGGTTTTCTAGCATATAGAGAGTATATGTGCTTTAAGCAGTATATGTGCTTTAAGCAGTCTTGTTTAGAGAAAGGATTTCTTCCACCTGGTTGATGAGACATATTGGGTAGTTATAAGTTTGCATTAAGATTGTAGATTTTATGTTACGGCTCAGATGTCTTAATAATAATGCTGGGGAAAAGGTGAACATTTCTTAGGAAAACTGAGGAGGCTTTGATAGAATATGTGCCTAAACAGAAAGATATCCTACTTTCACTAAGAGGGATCTAAGAGAGACTATTTGTATCACCATAAGTAAGTTCATTAACTTATATTTGTATCATCATAGGCAAGTTCCTGAACTTCTCTGGGCCCAAGGTTTCTAGTATGTTAGATGTACGTGTTAGAACTGCCCTTACACCAAGTGAAATAAAGCACAGAACACGGGACAACTGTTAGATATATTTTATTATTTAATCGATCACAAAAATATAAAGATAGCTGGATACAGGTAAACAGATGTATTGGATCAAATCTCAAAGAGCTTTGTAGTCTTTGCAGTAGGTGGTATCAAATATATACTAATGAATACAGAACAAGCTAGCAGTTTGATTAAATGCTCAAATATCCGACATAGAGTAGAGGAAGTCAGAAGGGGAATCACTGTCAAGTTGTCAGGGAATGCTTTTTAGAAGGTGTGGCATATGAATTGGAAGAGGGAAAGGCTCGAATGGAGAGAGCAGAGTGGAGAAGCCACCTGATAGGTAGACAGGCGTGGAAATTGTGTGGCCCCTTTGGGGGAGGCACTTAACTAACCTTTTTTTATAGGGCTAGATGGGATGAAACAAATAACATTTAGAGACTAAGAAATGTGACAGATTCCCATCACCCCATAAAGGCAACTTGCCAAGAGCCATGCCATTGACTGATTGCCCACACTATACACGCCCTGACACTGGACAAGGTAGAGATGGATGGAAAGCTGCCCCTGCCTTTTGAGGAGCTGGGTGTTTAGTGAGGGAGATTGACTTGTAAATAGGTAATTACCCCTCAGAGCATAGAAGGAGGAAGTGAGTACTGTGGGTGACTGTTCCAAGGGGCCAAAGAAGAAGTGGGAGAGGAGACAGTGTCCAACAAAGTGGTCAGTCAATCAAACAGGTCAGCCAATCACTTGGTTAATGTAGGCAAACAACATGGGCTTGAGTAAATGTTTCAACCTAATTAAGTGTTTGCTGGCATCATATAGACACAACCTTAACAATGCAAATATTATTTGCCTTTGAAATGAGTTGATTGGACTTTCCAAAGAATCTGGTCTTCTAGTGTTGTCTGGCCTTGTTTTGACTTTCTTCCCTGTGGTGAGAGAGAATTATTATTTTTTTATTAATTTAAAATTTTTTAAATAAACATATAATGTATTTTTATCCGCAGGGGTACAGGTCTGTGAATCACCAGGTTTACACACTTCACAGCACTCACCATAGCACATACCCTCCCCAATGTCCATAACCCCACCTCCCTCTCCCTCCCCCTCCTCCCCCCAGCAACCCTCAGTTTGTTTTGTGAGGTTAAGAGTCTCTTATGGTTTGTCTCCCTCCCGATCCCCTCTTCTTTTATTTATTCTTTTGAGAGAGAATTATTTTTGGTGGAATATCATTCACTGTCTAAAATGCAGCTCTGCAAATATTTCCAACATAACATTGACATTATTTCTATGATTCAAAAAGATATTGTTGAAATCTTTTTTTCTTCTAGGCAAAAATTCTTTGCCTAGCTGTTCACCTGGGAACGGATCAAAACTGAGCTTCTTTAGTTTATGACCATAACCACCTTCCTAGGTTCTGCTTTTTAAAGCTCTGCAGATTTTTTTTTTTCCATGTCCACCCTAACCAAGGACTTTTAAAATGACTTGAGTGAAAGCTTAGAGTTTTATGGGCTTTCCTACGTATTGCTATTTTTAGGATGGAAAGCAAGGTATTCAGTTCTTTACCAAAAAACCAATTTCATCTCCATGATCCACTCTACAGCAGGGCTCAAGGTTATTCGAGGGTTAGAGTGAGTACTATTTTGCTTTTATCCCTTGGCGCTTGTATCATACACCACACAGTGAAAACGCTAGGTTTGTGGAAGGTCACAAATGCACCTCTGTGACGTGGGTGGTGTAACCAATTTTGTGATCTGACTGTGCAGCCTCCTAGTCACTCCTGAGTGAACAGGCATAACTATAAAGCTTATCATTTAGGGCTTGGTATGGGAAGGGAAAGAGGGAACAGGGAGAATAAAGGTTAGGATAGCAGAGTGACTGTTACTGTTAGTTGATTGTACAGTGGGATAGTGGCTTTATCTCAGGTTTATTTGGGGGGGAATGTGTAGCAAGCTCAGATTATAGGGGCTCTAATATGGACTTCTGTTTCGCTGTCTCCATGATCACACTAGATCCATTAAGGGACCATAAACTTAAATGCCTGTAGAGGTGGGGCCAGCTTACATAAATGTATCACATGAGGCCAGGTGTGATACAATAGGGACTAGCATTGCCTGTGGCAAACTGGAGAACATATTATATATTCATTTGTGTGGAACAATTAAGACTTTCTGCAGGCTGATTTTGGCCACTGAGCATTCCAGTTTGTAATTCCCGAATTAAAGTGCATGAGAAGAAAATATATTTATCTGTAACTGATGAAGAGATGTGCAAATTAATTATGCAGCGGTGTTCCTGTGTAGTTTGCCTTCTTTGTCCATCTTCAATTTGATTAACGAAATGAGGAAAGAGTGGATAGGGATATTCCATCTTGGAGATTCAGAATTTTCATTCTCTCAGAAAACTATTCCATTAGACCATGGCAATGAATCTTCTAAGCTGTAAGTTTTCTTGTATGTCTTCTAGACAGCATAATTTGTGATGCACAGTTAGTGCTTATGGGGAAATAATTGAATAGATTAAAAGCAATGTGTTTACACATGTGATTTTAGCTTTCATTATTAATGAGTCTATTCTTTTTAATGTACATGTCCAGAATTTATATGAGAGAGGATTGTTCTGTGGGTCATCAGTACTATACTTTTTTAAACATAGAGGTTGTGATTTAATGTTTAGGAAGTCCCTTCTAGCTAGAGATCTGTGGGAGAAATGTGCGTAATTTTTTTATAGTCAATAAAATGCCACGATTATGCATATGGGTTTTGAGCAGAAAACCCAACTTCCTAACTTTGAATTCTGCCTCTGGCATTTATGATTTGTAAAGCCTTGAGCAAACTACTTGACCCCCTTAATCTTAAATTTCCTTATCTATAAAATGGTGTTTTTGTAAGTCTTAAATGAGATGGTACAGATAAATAACTAGATAATTCCATGGTCCATAATAAGTGTTCAATAAATGTTTAGGTATTGCTATTAAAATTAATATCAGCAATATAGTTGTTGAAATTTGATAATAGGTCATGGAGATGATCTGGAGTAAGTCTCAAGGATATATAAGGCTCAAAATATAGAACCTTGGGAAAAAGTGGGGAAAAAAAAGGTAAAAAGGTTTAAGATTTTTAGATCAGAGAAGATAAGTGTGGAGAAAGAGAATATTGCCTTTCAGTTGATCAATGCATATGGTACTTTATAGGTTAAAAGAATTGGACAGTGACAGAAAAGAATATCTTTATAATTTTGGGGTAGGAAAGACATCATTAAAAAAGTCAAAAGACAAGCAATAGTCTAAGAGACAAGAAGGACAACACATATATCAAACGGGATTACTATATGTAAAGAACTATTTTTACATTCAATTAAAAAACAATATTCAGTTGATAAAAGCACAAAAACATACTGAGACAATTCACATGTGAAAAAATGTTTAACTTCCTTATGGTCAAAAAAATATAATTACAACAAGATACCATACTGTCAAAAATCAAGAGGAAGGCCTTAAGGTGATTTCTAGAAATCCACTGATTAAGAATATTCAGAATGGCCTTTGAGAGAAGTTCTGAATAAAAGCTCTTCAGATTGTACAGCAAAAGATCTTTCCCAATTCAGTCTTCAGTAGAAATAAAACAATGACAAAAAAGAAAAATTAAAATTTAAAAATAGAAAACTCTTATCCTCCTTATCTTATAGAAAAAAACCACAAGCTCTTTCTCTCATTCCGTCTCATCCCCAAATCTGGATGCCATCCAGATTGGGAAAAGTGGAGTTCTAAGAAGGGAACAGATGATTTGAAGTCTAAACAGTCTTTTTATATTTTCTTAAATTTCCTATGTTCATGCATAGTTAAAGATTTGGGCTATTTATCTGCTGTGGGAATTAAGATTGCTATTGATTTTTTTTAAGAACCCCAAATTGAGGCAGTAGATGAACCTTTACAAAATACAGGGCTTCAATTTTCTTTAAGGAGCATTGCTAGAAACATGGTAGGGATGGTCTTCTTTGGTGGCAGGCTGCAGAACTCATGTGTCCCTGAGAGTTTACAGTGGATGGTTGACAGGCAGAGGTGAAGCATTGCCCTTTCTGAAGAGCTGCTAGCAGCTGGTCAACCATCAATGAAAATGAGTTGAATGTGACAGGGTTGCAGGGCAGAAATCCTGAGGGAAATGTGATGCGTGATTACAGGAAATGCCAAAGGAGGAAGTGTGAGACCTGTTGGAGAAGAAATGATAACTCTGAAAAATGCTGTCTCATAAAATATCTTTTTAAGGATTTAAATTTGGAATAAAAAAAATGACAGAATATGTTCTCTACTTGAAGATGATGCTATAATAGAATAGATTATGGAGAAAAGATAGAAAACTCAAATCTTAATTTTTTCCTATTTCTTCCCTTTCAGCAGAGCAAATAATGCTCAAATTGAGAAAGGGTAGGGCAAGCCAAACAAATAATATGAATAATTAATTAATTCCCACTGTGGACTGAATTGTGTTCCTCCAAGATCCATAGTTGAAACCCTAACTCTAGGTGATAACTTTTGGAGATGGGGCCTTTGGGGGATCATTGGTTTTAGCTGAAGTCATGAGGTGGAAGCCCTCATGATGGGATGAGTGCCATCTTACGATGTGACACCAGAATTTGCTCAATCAAGTTTTATCCTCTCTGCTATGTGAGGACACGGTGAGAAGGTAGTCATCTGCAAGTTAGGAAGCTTCGTTCACCAAAACCCAACCATGCTGGCACCCTGATCTGAGACTGCCAGGCTCCAGAACGGTGAGAAAATGCATTTCTGTTGTTTAAGCAACCCGATCTGTGGTATTTTCTCATGGTAGCCCAAGACAGCGAATATAATTCTGAAGGAGATAATAGAAGAAGGTCTGGCCACTATCAGTGCCTAGACTTAGAACTTCCTAAATACTGAAGGGTGGGATGATATGGCTCTGGAAATGGTGGGTTTCTGTGGGCATTTATGGAGTTTATGAGAAGTCTGAAGATGGACTTGTATCCAGATTTTCAAAAAAGGTACAAAGATTTTTGGAAGATCAGAACAACAATATTGATATTAATCAGGATAGGTTGTGATAATTTAGAAAGTAATTAAATGTTTTTTTAAATGAGAAAGAAAGATAATTATGCATATATCATATTAACTTAAATATATATTATTTTTTCATTTTATTTTATTTCTTTTCAATGTTCTAGCATTCATTGTTTATGTATCACATCCAGTGCTCCATGCAATACATGCCCTCCATAATACCCACCAGGCTCACCCAACCCCTCACCTCCCTCCCCTCCAGAACCCTCAGTTTGTTTCTCAGTTTGTCCACACTCTCTCATGGTTTGTCTCCCCCTCCAATTTCTCCCAACTCATTTTTCCTCTCCATCTCCCAATGTCCTCCGTGTTATTCCTTATGCTCTATAAGTAAGTGAAACCATATGATAATTGACTCTCTCTGCTTGACTTATTTCACTCAGCATAATCTCTTCCAGTCCCACCCATGTTGATACAAAAGTTGGGTATTCATCCTTTCTGATGGAGGCATAATACTCCATTGTATATATGGACCATATCTTCTTTATCCATTCATCTGTTGAAGGGCATCTTGGTTCTTTCCACAGTAATGATCTTATTTATTACTTTGAGGAGAAGATGATCTTATTTATTAATCATGGAACTGTTGTGTCATTTTTAAATATTCTCTAGAACATTTCTTAAAAGCTCCAGTTTTGTAACAACAGAGAGAATTAGAATGCGGGCTGCATGAGGGTAACATTAGGCAGATTTAGGCAGATTTGCAGTTGGATGAGCACCCATATTGAAAAAGAGCCAGTTCAGAAAAGGAAGAACGGGCTTTCTGACTTGGTCCATTCTCTGCAGATCCTTGGGGGAAAAATGTGTCTTAAGTGAAGATAGAAAATATGTTTGTCAAATTTGCAAATAATGACAAATTGAATATCTTCATATGCTAATAAGGTTTTAAAAACTTCTAGAAATTAGAACAGACAAAAACAAAAGAAAGAGGGGCACCTGGGTGGCTCAGTGGGTTAAAGCCTCTGCCTTTAGCTCAGGTCATGATCCCAGGGTCCTGGAATCAAGCCCCACATTGGGCTCTCTGCTCAGTGGGGAGCCTGCTTCCCCCTCTCTCTCTGCTTGCCTCTCTGCCTACTTGTGATCTCTGCCTGTCAAATAAATAAAATCTTCCAAAAAAAAAAAAAAAGAAATGTAATAGAGCTAAATATAAGATTGAACATTTATGTTTGGAAAAGTCACTTAACTTAGTGTAGGAGGTGAAGGTCTGACTTGACAATAGTCCATATAAAGAAAATCTGAGGTTTGTAGACTGAGCTTTTAATGTGAGCCAGCTATGTGGTTCCTTCACTGAAAAAATTAACCTCATACAACAAATGCCCAAATCTTGATGCACATGTAAGCTCCTTTAACAGAAAAGGAGTATTTAGCTCTCAGAAAGTGATACTCCAACTGCTTGTCACTGGTAGACCACAACCTAAAAGTAACATCAATGCTTTGAAGAAGGGCAGCCAAGATGGTTAGGGAGTCTGGAAACCCATGTGTCATGAGAAGCTTGTAGAAAAAAAGCAGTCAGGATCATCATCCCTATCTGGAAACATTTAAAAGCAATGCTATGTAGGGAAAAAATAGTTTTCTGTTATGTTGGGCAGCCATACAGTAAAATGGGCATAAATTTTAACTAAATTAAAATGAGATTCTTTTGATTTTGAACCATTAAGGCTATTCAACCATTATGGGCTTCATTATGATATAGTTAAATTCTCATTTTAACAGTTTCGAAACAGGATTCATTTAACAAATCTTTTTTTTGTTTTTGTTTTAGTTTTAGTTTTTTTTTTTTTAGAGATTTTATTTATTTGAGAGAGAGAGAGAAAGAGAGTGTGCTAGAGAGCACAGGTGGTGGAGAGGGAGAAGCAGCCTGCCCATAGATCAGGGAGCCCAGTGCAGGGCTTGATGTGAAGCTTGAGGCGAGGCTGGATGTGGGGCTTGATCCCAGGGTCCTGGGACCATGACCTGAGCTGAAAGCAGTTACTTAACTGACTGAGCCACCCAGGCACCTCCATTTTAAAAAATCTTTACTGCATACCTATTATGTGTCAAACACTTTTCTAGGTGATGAGGGAGACTGAGATGGTGGAGATTAAGAAAGGAATGAGTTGATCCTGGCAGAGAGTAAATGAATATATGGCAATGATGTTTTCTCCCTTAGACTTAGAATTGGGGCTTCAGCTCACAGCTGAGGACCTGAGGAACTAAGTCCTCCTAGTTCAAGGTGCTGAGGACCACAGCAATAGCCCTTCTGCAGTAAGTACTGAGAGGTATCAAGTAAGAATGGGATTGGCCACTAAACCCAGTCAATAGAAGAAGATGACTGATGGAGTGGGAGTCCGCATTTTGGAGAGTGCATATTCAGAGCCTGCTTTCCCTTCCTTCATGAGAGAAGAAAGGTCCTTTGCCATTCCTTGGAGCCAGTGAGTAGAACTTTGAATGAACCAATGTTGGGGCTATTGCCAGAATTGTGGACTAGCATCTCATTCCCTGGCAGAATCTGTAAGCCTCTTTTATTACCATTGGAGTTGAGTGGGAGAGGAAAAGAGTTTTGGAAGAATATTCTTAGAGCCTAGCAAGCCCAGGCTTGCTGTTCTTTTCCATCCCTGATCCCTCTCTAAAGAGAAAAGTGGGTGTTTGGTATGTACTTCTGAAGATTAGCAGAGGTATGTCTAAAGATAGACTTCCACTGGCAGAACTCAGGATAGGAGAGAGTGGTGCCTGGAAGGATGGGGGCAGAGTTTACAGCATTCTGGCTCCTGGCAGCAGGTGGTGGTGGTGTGTGTGGAAGAGAACTTAAGTTGTTAGGGTGGCTCTACTTGCAAACATTTAGGGAATAGCAAAATGCAGGAGCTGGACTATGTCTTGGGGCTCTTAACTTGGGGAAAGGCAAAGGTGTCAGGGCTGCTCTCTTGGAAAGGTTAAGGAGAGGGTACTTCCCCTCAAAAAACATCACTCCCCTTCTCAGTAGGTTCTTGTTAGATTCATCTTAAATCAGAAAAATTTACCACCAGTGTGTGCCCATGCACATAAAAAATTCTCTGCAACAATGGGGGAAAGGTTGTGCATGTGTGGGGGCAGGGACATGTGGGAACTCTCTGTTCTCTCTGCTCAATTTTGCTGTGAACCTAAAACTGCTCTAAGAAATAAAGTCTATTAAAAAATGATAGCTTATCTGACAAGGAGGCTCCCTCTCAGAGTTGTCTAGAATTGATATGATTTTAATTGTTAAACTAAAGCAGCTCTAGCTGTTTCTACTGAGAGCAAGGCTAGCTTTCAGAATTATAATTTTTTCAGAATTATAAAGATTTAGCTAAACAGAGATAATGGAGTTTGCTTCTGGCCAACTATCTTGTGGACTGTCTTTGAACAGGATATTGACTGCCGGTGAGTTGTACATGACTTGCAAGAGAAAAGAAGTAAATGTTGAATATATAAGGGACTCCAAGAAATGTTTGCACATGTGCCTCTGCAGTGCCTGGCACATACAGAGCACCTAATACATTACTGCTCATGTGAATGAATGTGCAAATGAACTAGTGAACTAAAAGAGGCAGCTCTCGATCCCTAAACCAGCTCACAATGGAATTAAAACACCACCCTTGGGAGGTGGGGCGATATGGTCATATTTCAATAGTCAACAAGGATAGAAAAAAAGAGAGAGAGAGAGAGAGAGTGAGAGACTCTTCATTTGTGCAGCTCTTCTTCTGGATATGGAAGGTGAGACTGAGGTTCCCTGAGAGTCTGGTTGTCTGAGGGGAGAAGGTGGGGAGAAGTTGAAAGAGAGAAAGAAAAGGAGAAATGTGTGAAAAGAGTGGATTTCACTCTGTTCTCCACTGGAAGATACTATGGTCTGCCCTCTGATGGGGAAGGGGAAGAGAGTAGCTTTGAATTAACTCTGTGATGGATATTTGAAATGAAGAGGTCCAAGTCTTAAACAAAATGAGAAACAAAATGAGACTGTTCTCAGTCACAAGTGGCTGAAAAGCTATGGAGTTTGGCTAAGATGCCATAAGGGACCTGTTTCCTTTCAAGAAGCGGAGGTTGACATGGTACTGTTAGGGGCAATGTTTCATGTTTATAAGCCAAGAAGAGGAGATTTCTCCACCAATTGGTTACATAAAAATAAAGTCATGGGAAGAAGTGAAGGAAATGAAGTAGAATGGGTAATAGAATATGAAGGGGGGAACAATGGGATGGAGGGATTTCTAGGGAAGGGTATGGGAGGGATTGCCCTGAGGAAGTAGTCTCTGTGGCTGCTTTGTGGAAAGAAGGACCCAGCCATGTGAAGACACAAGAAGGGAGCTCTATAGGCAAAGACAACAGCAGGTGCTAAGGCCCTGCTGTTAGGAGCAGGTGGGAGCAGGCTTGGCCAAGGGCAAGGAACATAAACAAGACCAGTGTGACTAGGAGGAGGGAAGACATGCCATGGAATGGTGTGAGGGATTGGTTCCTGGGAGGCCTCAAAGGGCACAGGACTAAGTTGGATTTCAGTTTCAGTGTGAAGTTACGTCTTTGGAGAGTCCCCTCAGGAGAGGGACCTGGTCTGATATACGTGGTAGATGATTTGAGGGCTGTGTGGAGAGTGGAGAGAATGAGGGCAAGAATGAGCAGAGAGGCTAATTCAACAGCAACTTGCTCTGTTTTCTCAATTAAAATAGAGAAAAAGTATTAAATCTCAATTGTTAATGTCATCGTGAATGATGAATTGAGAAAAGCCTCAGAAAACAGTGGAAACTCCTGGTGGCCAATGCTGGACAGATCATTTTATCTCTCCCTCTGTTTAACTATAAAATAATCGCTAGTAAATATTATCAGCTGCCACGTACTGAGTGCTTATTGTGTGCCATGCCTTGTGCTAGGCATGTTCATTCATCTTACCTTATTTAATCCTCCCCAGAATAGGTGCCAGAAATGCTGGAGAAGAGGTGGCAGCTGTTAATAATCAAATATAAGACTTGACAAGCTATCAATTTAGTCAAGCAAATGATTAGCCATGCAGTGCTTTGAAACCAATTCCATATTTGACTAAATTCCATCTTTTCTAAAAATGACTTTATTTACAGGCTTAGCCTTGGAGAAAAGACTTTCATATCAAAAGGAACACTTGAAATATTCTTCTCTAGATGCAGAGATATTTTGAAGTTGCAGGCATTGTCAGGAATACATCTCAGGAAAATTACCAAATCATTTTCTAAAATGCCCTTCAGATGTTATGGTTCTTTAATATTCTGAAATTTTATGGTCTATAGAAAACCCACATTGAAACCCACTATTTACGGAGGGCCTCACTTTAATGAGCAAACAAGATCCCGTGGAGCTGTGCAAACATTGAATGAAGGATGGCTGTGGATTTAAAATTGGAAATTTTTGTCAGCCAAGGAGGTTTGTTTTTTTTTTTTGGTCTGTCTCCATGAATTCAATTTTACAGTTTTTACTTGATGAAATGATCAAAGCCTTTTGCTTCTGAGCTAACATCCCTTTGAAATGTAAAATTAATAGTTTAAAACTTAAAGGAGGAAAAAACCATGGTTTTAGGTTTCAGAACATAACCAGTTGTGAATATTTGGGAAGAGAAATTCCTCCTTAAAAACAAGTTTCCAGGTTTAGAAAATAAGGTATTTTCCATACAGGCGAAAGTATTCTCAGTGTTTGTTCCTTCTGCGTAGATCTGTGTGGTTCAGCTGACAGTGGGATGATGGTTGGCACCACTAACTGGTAAGGAAGACTTAAAAAAAATATATCTAGCGTAATAAGAAACTATAAATAATGGATGAATAAACAAAATACATAAACATTTTAATTTCATCCTTGATAAAGAGAAAACATCCATGATAAAAGCAGAGAAAGCTTGTTATGAAGGAAATGCCTTCAAAAGACAAAGCCCTATGGAAAACATAAAGGAAGAAGTATTCCTTCTGACTCTTAGAAAAAGTGCCCTTGAAGTGAGGTGCACAGCTGCGTACAAATGGTGGCACATACCAGAGCAAGGGACACAGATGGGTTTCTAGAAAGCCATTTAGTAGTTCCGCGTCTCATATATGTGTTTTTACCATAAATTGAGTGTCTACCTTGTGGCAGGCACTTCCCAAGGCACTGAAAACTACGTTATCAAAATAGAGATACTATTATTCCCAGTTTATAGATGAGACATTAAGTGGAAGACTTAGGTTTTGAACTCAGGTCACCATACTACACTGGTTTTTAGGTGTTATAAAAAGCCATACAATTTAGGTGGTTGGTGAAATAAAATGAAAATTATAATATTTTGCCATTAAAATCAAGGGGATTTTATTTATAAAAAGATTAGTAAAAAAGTTCTTAGTCACTGATATCTTCTTTCTTTACTGGTTTACATGCTTCCTCCCAGAACAAATAATCTTGAAAACTGAACTTGATCTACTCTTAGTTGCCTTTTTGCCAGTGATTAAATAAATCCTTTGATCTCCCTTCACCACCCCCAACCCCCAAAGCCCTCTTCATCGTTCTTCCCCTACCAAGGGTGGGTGAAGCGAGCACTCTGTGGAGCTGTGGGTTGGATAGTCATGATGAACATTAGCATTTAAAACTGTTTTGTATTTTATATTAGAAATTGACATTTGCAGTAGAAACTTATTATATACTTGAATATTTCTTCATTTTTAATGAGTTAAAGTTTGGTCTAGTCTTCCAAACATCTAGATGATCATTATAGGCTATAGTGGAACGTACTTGAAGAACTACTACCTCAAAGGTGACTTAGAATTTCGAAATTTACCATGCAGTGATCTATATAACTACAATAACATTTTTGTTGAAAAAAAAAAAAAAGAAACACCATCAATACAGAGAAAGATAAGTAATAGTATTCTAAGAAGATCCAAACACAGTTTTAACTATGAATTACTATCATGTTTGGGCTGTGAGCCAGCTAGTTCCTAGACCAAAAAAAAAGTTAGAACTGATAAGTGCAATTTTAATATTGTTGCCAGTTATTAAATGCCTAAGGCATAGGACTTAGGTTTGGATGACATATTGTTTTATCAGAATTCAACTCAATTATAAAGCTGGTATAGAAGGAACCAAAAGTTTAAAAATACTATAAAAGCCAGAGAGATAAAAATTACTCATATTTTTTTCATTGTATCTTGTAGCGTTCTTTTTAATCTGCATTAATCCTGTATTTACCACCTTAAAAATTTGTTGAATTTGGTTAAATAAACTTAATAACTAGGAATTATTAACGATGTGGCTAAATTCATCAATTTCTTTTGTTTTCTTTTTTTTTAAGATTTTATTTACTTGAGGGGCATCTGGGTGACTCAGTGGGTTAAAGCCTCTGCCTTAGGTTCATGTCATGATTTCAGGGTTCTCGGATTGAGCCCCACCTTGGACTCTCTGCTCAACAGGGAGCCTGCTTCTTCCTCTCTCTCTCTTTCTGCCTTCCTATCTGCCTACTTGTGGTCTCTGTCAAATAAATTTTTTTTAAAAAGGGTTTATTTACTTGAGAGAGGGAGAGTGCACATGAGCAGGGTGCAGGAACAAATGGAGAGGGAGAAGCTGACTTTCTGCTGAGTAGAGGGCCCAACACAGGCTCAGACTCCATCCCAGGACCATGAGATCATGACCTAGGTTGAAGGCAGACACTTAACCAACTAAACCACTCAGGCACCCTTAAATTCATCAATTTTCTAAAAATGTTTTTGCATGACTGAGATCCCTCTATGAAAACACCATGAAAAGCAGTAGGTTTTCTAGTGATATTATGGATGGATATTGCCTTTTTCTAAGTAAGGTCTACTTAGAGATCTTTAATTTAGCTATAATTTCACAGTTAGAAGGTCAATCACTTGAACTTGTGGACTGAACTGGATTGATAACAACTGGATTGGTTCACTTTTTTCTCTTATTCTACCACAGTATAGCTATAGTGACTGAACTGACCAGTTGTATTTAGTTGACTTGCTGGAAGTTCGTCTCACTTAGTTTCTACTTTTACTAGTAGAAAAATCACCGAGGAGAGAAAATTGTTTAATAGTTAAGGTTTGAGCTTATTATGTTTCTTAGAAGTTAAAAAAAAATCTCTGCTTGCATTAGCTCCCTGGTTTCAGATCCTTAAAGGAAGTAGTTGGTGAGGTGTGGGGCTTCTGAGCCTGGTGGTGAGGGCAGGGTTTTGTTGGAAAACATTTCTGGTCTTGGCCCTCTGCACTGTGGAAGCCAAGACTTCAGTCTCTCTGCTTCCCCTGGTCTCTGGCTTTGGCCCTGTCTCTGATTCTCTTCTTTAAATAATAACTGCTGTATTTGCAATATTTGTGAATGTAAGTGAGCATAAGTGGCTTTCTCCTATAGCAGCCTTTTGAAAAATGTGAAGATACTATTCTTCGTAAGCATTTAGAACTGAAGTTGAAAGACTAGAAAGTGTTGGCAATTGTATATGACACAATTGCTTATCTCTTTTTCAATAATGTGCTGTTCAGCACAGCACACATTCCCTTAGGAAGCTCAGTGGAGTTGCCCTTTCTTCCACTTAGAAAGGGAGCTTTAATTTCCTTCCTGTATCTACTTGGAATGGTAATTGGACATTGAGATTCTTGTTTCCTGATTTATGATGATGATTAGGGCAACAGAGGAATAATACAAATTTGGCCACTCTAACATAAAATAAAATGAAACGTCCTCTGAATAATTACAAGGCAATAATGCTGGTTCCCATCTCCCTCTCCCACCCACCCCCCCTTCCTAGGAGTGAACCAAGGAAGCAGCAGCACGTTTGTATTAACAAACAAGTAGATTGACATTTTTGAGGCTGGGCAAGGAAATGCTGCCATTCACAGTTATTTCAAGAAAAAAAAATTCTCAGTAGTCATAAATAGTACTACTGTTTCAGCACTACGGTCCTACTTAGAATCATTTTACTCTCACTGTCCCTTGCCTGCCAGACTGCCCTGAAAGGAGTGAAATAATCAGAGAGACAACTCATCAGACTCATCAGGGAGGTGATGCTTGGTAAGGGACTCCCCTCTGCTCTCCTGGGGAGATATTTGCGGTGCTGGTTCAAGCAGAGGGAGACAGACAGCTGAGGGGCAGATAGCCATGAATGTAAGGGTCCCAGGAAGATGGGAGCAGGGGGATTCATCAGGAAGCATCCCCTATCCTTAACACTCTGTGTTCAGTGCTGTGCCCAGAAATATCCCCTACCCTGTGTCTCTAGGACCAAGAAAGTGAGTCCTCCAAATTCTTTTCTGTGAACTGTACTTTATGCTTTGTGATTACATAATACTAACTTAGCCTTTTTTTATTAAATTTTTAATTTTTTATAAACATATAATGTATTTTTAGCCCCAGGGGTACAGGTCTGTGAATCGCCAGGTTTACACACTTCACAGCACTCACCATAGCACATACCCTCCCCAATGTCCATAACCCCATCACCCTCTCCCTACCCCCCTCCCCCCAGCAACCCTCAACCTGTTTTGTGAGATTGAGTCTTTTATGGTTTATCTCCCTCCCGATCCCATCTTCTTTCATTTTTTTCTTTTCCTACCCCCCAAACCCCCACAATTCATCTCTACTTCCTCATATCAGGGAGATCATATGATGATTGTCTTTCTCTGATTGACTTATTTCGCTCAGCATAATACCCTCTGGTTCCATCCACGTCGTCGCAAATGGCAAGATTTCATTTCTTTTGATGACTGCACAGTATTCCATTGTATACATATGCCACATCTTCTTTATCCATTCATCTGTTGATGGACATCTAGGTTCTTTCCATAGTTTGGCTATTGTGGACATTGCTGCTATAAACATTCGGGTGCACGTGCCCCTTCGGAGCATCATGTTTGTATCTTTAGGGTATATACCCAGTAGTGCGATCGCTGGGTCATAGGGTAGCTCTATTTTCAGCTTTTTGAGGAACCTCCATGCTCTAACTTAGCTTTTTGAAAATGGAGACAATCCTTAACATATTCTTTGGGTGGTCTGCATAATGCTCCAATAATGGCTGCAATTGATTTTTACCATTCTCTGTATGTTTATCATCCTTGCTTCAGAATTAAAGTAGAAACCCTCTCTTCATGTTGCACTTAATTAGGTTGGGATCTGTTCTGAAGGAACAGATTTTACTAGCTCTTTTTTTTTTTCCACTTTCTTTTTATTTATTTATTTATTTTTTAAAATTTTTATTATTTTTTTATTAACATAGAATGTATTATTAGTTCCAGAGGTACAGGTCTGTGAGTTGCCAAGATTTTACTGGCTTTTGCTTCTGTTTCCTTTAATGACAGTTCCTCAAATGCAGTTCAGTATAGGAAATGGGCAAAAGAGAAAGGAGATAATGTTTGTAGAGAGCTTACAGCAGTGAAGGCCTTTGTGTACACTGTGTTTGTTTAGAAAGGATCTCATTTAATACTCCTACAGCGTAGGTATTCAGGAAACCGAAGCTCAGATTGGGTAACTTGCGTCAGGTAATACTATGAGCATGTGCTAGAACAGGAGTCACATCCTAGACTGGACACACTTTCCAGTGACATCTGTGCTGTAGTGGACAACATTGCAGAATGTGCCAGCATAACGATTCTCGGTCAAGATGGCCAGAGCTGACTCTACATATGCTTCAAGTGGGGGTGTCATGACAAATCGATGTGTATAATTAGGAAAAGGAAAATGTTGAAAACCCATTTATGCTTTAATAACTAAAAAAGCACTGGTCTTCTGCCAAATTGACATACATTTTTGGAATCAGAGACTTTAAGATACTCCTTTATATGCTACTTATGATAAATAATGCCATTTAAATGTCCACCACCTGCTACAGCACATGGCTGAGTTCTCAGAACAACACTTCCATTACTTCCTCAGATAGTCTTGATTAAAGTACAGCGATGGAGAAAAAAAAAATTTTTTTTAAGAAAATGTTCTGATGTGACAACTGGATGTCTTTAAATATACCAGTTTTCTGTGGTTTAAAGCTAAACAACTTCCAGGGGATAATTTTTATAGTTCCAAAGCATTATCCTAAATGATACAGCACTTATGTGATTGTACAGCCTGTTTATCCCATGTATTTGTGGCAATAACAGTGTCCATGTTGTCAAAAGGGACTAAAAATTGTTTTATATCCCTATTTCTGTCCATGCCATCTCTGCCTCAGTCGTCCTTGACAATGATTTCTCCCCTTACCCCCACTACACCCCTGTACCAATTAGGGATTACATTTGACCACAAGTCCCAGAAACTGGTCTACACTGGCTTGAGCAAATGGGAAGTAGCTTTCTCTCCTAACACGAAGTCCACAGGTAGAGGGTCTGGAACTGTTACAGTGGTCCAAGGAGTCAATAAGGTTCCAGGCTCCCTCAGCTTTTAGTTCTGTCATCCTTAGTATGTGGCTTTCATTCTTTTTTTTTTTTTTTTTTTTTTTTAAATTCATTCAGTGTAGAGAGAGAGAGCGAGCGAGAGCATGCATGTGAACGAATAGCGGTGGCGGGGGAGGGGCCGAGGGACAACAGGGAGCTGAGCAGGGCTCCCAATGCAGGGCTCCATCCCAGGACCCTGAGATCATGACCGGGGCCACACAGGCATCCCTGTGGCTTTCATTCTTATGTTTTCCTTACCTTACAAGATGGCTTGACCACTTCACTTCAGGCCTCACCGTGTCAATCAAGATAGGAAAAAGAAAACCAGGCTGCTCACAGGAAGGATCTGTGCTGCTAAATGGGAAAGCAGAACTTTCCTGAACTCTTCAGCAGCATTCTGCTTATGTCTTATAGGTCAGAATTGTTCTTAGTTACCCCTACCTGCAAGGCATGGCAAAGTTAATACTTTAGCTGGGCCCATTGCTATGCTAAAAAATGTAGGGTTTTGTTTAGTAAGGCAAAACTGGTGAATAGATATTGGGTAAATGATAAGCATAGTCCACTCCAACCCAACTCCACCCTGAACTGCCTCCTTATACTTGGCTTTGGGATTAGAGAGGCCACTGACTTAGGTGATCACTTTATTTTCTTTCCTTTTTTATTACTCATTTGCCAGGTAATGTCCTTTTCTTAGGGTAACCTTCACTAACACTTCAGACAAGATTAGGCAGCTCCCTTTTCTATATGTTCCCAGCACCTGGACCTTGTTTTTTTTTTTTTCTTTTCTTCTTTTTGAAGCTTTATCACAATTATTTGTACTTGTGGAAGGTGGGGAGGAAAAGAAGGGGTCATGCTATCTGTCCAATGTCTTGCTCTTTTCTCTGCTAGACTTAAACTGCAAGAGGACACAGGCTGAATTTATTTTGTACCTGGATACTCCCCTCCCCTACCTCAATGTCTAGCATCAGAGTGGATGCTCAATAAATATTTGTTAAATAAATTAATAATAAATGAATAGGTTTTAAGGCCCTTCTCTCACCTGTTCTTCTTTTTTTTATTTTTATTTTTGAGAGAGAGAGGAAGGGAGTGAGAGCAAGAAATCTCCAGTGAGCAGGAGGTTGGGAGGGGCAAAGAGAGAGAGAGAGAAAGAGAGAGAGAGAGAATCTTTAGCAGGCTCCATGCCAGTGCAGAGCCAGATGCAGGGCTCAGTCTCACAATACTGAGATCATGACCTGAGCCAAAATCAAGAGAAGGACACTTAACAAACAGCCACCCAGGAACCCCCTTCCTTTTTTTTTTTAATGCATTTTTTTTCCTCATCCACTAGTTATAATTTTAAACATTCTTTAAATACTCTTATTCACATTTACCCATTCATTGATACTTCTTTTTGTTTGCCCCTGCTCTGCTCTGGATTCTTCTTCTTCTCTCTCATGGGGATATTCTCTCTTTACTCACAACTCTGCATGTGCGCCCAGTCCTTTAACTCAGGTTTCAGTATCCCACGTCCAGTTGCCTACTACTTTTTAACTGGAATGCCTCTCCATCACCCCACACTCAACGAGTTCCAGATGATTCTCACCAGGCCATCCTCCTCCCCATCTCAATTTCCTAGTCTCTGAGAGTGATGACCCCTTCATCTAGTTACTAAAGCTTGGAATCTTGGTGTCACTTGTGGCATCATTTATTTGTATCATTAAGTTGTTGTTTTCTTAACCTTGGCAAGTACCTCTAGCTGTTCTCTATTCTCGATGCTGCCCCAGTATACACTGTGGGTTTGTGGGTGCTGGTACCTGTGGCAGGGCAGGATCAAGGTGACAGGATGCTCCCCATCAAGCATAGGGCAGAGGAGAGACTTTTGCCCGTTCACACCACAGTATATGCATTTAAACGTGATGTTCTAGTGCTCATGGCACAATCAACTTGATAACCTGAGATTACTCTGAAGTAAAATTTGAGTGGATTTAGCTACTTAGAACAGGTGGTACGTTTTAGGGTGGTAAGTATGGACAGTATTGATGAAAAGATCACAAAATGGTATTAAAAAGCTGCAGAAGTATAGCTGCAGTAATAAAGGATTTTGTAAAGACAGATTAGATGTTCCCACTCAATCAATTTTATAATGCAGAAATTAGTGGGAATTTATTGAAATTAATAGGTATGAAATTTAGAAAAGTTAGCACAATTGCTTCACAGATTATCTCATTAATCAAGATGTGCATTTTTCTTTTACAGAAAAGTAGTGAATCATGTGGATAGATAGGATGAGTAAATGAAGATGGCAGTATTTCTATGATGCCAAAATGATTGGTTCAAATGGAAAAATTTCGGCTAACTTTTTAGTTAGCTTCTGCAGTCTAAAACTCTGTTGTTGGGGGACAAAAGTAGTATTTTGGAAAAAAAAAGAAAACTATGAGCAAACAAAGCCACAGTAACATGAAACCTGGGGAAACAAGTTTACTAAAGGATAATTTCTGCATGGCTTTAGATTGATTGATTACTCACACAGTATTTCAGAGATTAGATGAATACCCTCCACATTACCCTAGTTATTTCCTGGAGAGTGTAAGTTTCTTTAGGATTTTTTTTTTTTCCGTTTGGATTGAGAAAGAGCAATGGTTTATGATATAGTTCATTTTTTAGTTCACTGCATTGTCAGATTGAAATTCATCTCTGTCACTGTGTTGTTCTTTAGGATATGTTCTTTTGATAGATAGAGGTTTAGATATATAGGGCATGGAGGCAAAGAAACACAGCTGGTATCAAGAACAGGCTCACATCACTCTTAATTTCCCTAATTTTATGCTTTTTCCATTGCTTTGCCATTCAAGGATCCATTTGATTGATTATAGGAATTTCATGTCGAGAAATGTACTATACATGGGATCCACAAAGCATTTAGTTTCCTTTAAAGTTTAGTTCAGCTCATTCTGGTCCTTTTAAAGTATCTAGCATTGGCATGTAGGAATTAAAGCCATGTTTAGATTTCTGGCATAGTTTTATAATCCCATCAGAGGAGTAATACTTGAAAAGGAGACCAGGGACCAAGATTCTATTCCCCTTTATTGGTGGATGTATTTCATTTATTACTTTTAGAGATTTTTCTCCTCTGGACATTTTCATGTTTTTTTTTCCCCCAATAGGATAGAGTAAATATTATTTGGGGTTTCATCCATCAAAATAATAGAAAGCTACTGTCATAAGGAAAAGCTTGCGGTTTGAGAACTGGGGCAGTGTTAAGTAAAAAATCTAAGCTTGTTTGTATGACAAGAACAGTGAATAAAAGCCATGCAAGAGATACCTAATCTTTTTCTTGGATCTCATCTTCATGAATGTCTCAAAACAAGTAGTTATAATTGTCAGTCAGTTCAACTAAAGTCATGCAAATTGGTTGTCATTATTCAGCAATAAAATTGTTTGAGTATGTTCTCTTTTTTTTAGCTTGTTGGGCTGTTTTTTTTTACATACACAACTAACCTTGGTATATGTCACTGTAGTGAAATAAGAAAATTGGCTCTATCAAAAAATACAGTAGCCACTGATACTGGAGCTAGTAAGATATTCTATTTATAAGAATATTTCTCTACCATTTTTATGGAGGTGGAAAATCCAAGGGCAAGAGTAAATAGCAGCCAACATCTCCTTTTTAATGTAATGTGGGACTTAGCAGAATTATAGGCAGTCAAAATTTAAATCATGTCCATTGCTAAAAAGTCTGTTTCTTATAGTTTGAAATCAATAGATGAGTAGAAGAAATGGTTTTGAAAGTATAGTGTCCATTTGTAGGTTACCCACCTAATAGCCACCTCCTCTCTTCCCACCTAGACCTCTAATTCCCTAACCATCCCAGCTCCATCCAGTCAGCATATCCTAACCCTCTTGCCACAGGAATTGGTCTGAGGATGTTCATGTGACTTGATAGGAGACAATGTTGGAGGATCAGAAAGACCCTTCCTCTGGTGTCTCTCTCTTCCTCTCTCCACCCCTCCCTTCCATGTTGGATGTATATGAGGTATTAAACATCTTTCTTAAACTAGTCAGTGGATTTTCAATCATAAGAGTGTAAGTTGTAAGACAAAGTTGACACTTAAGTGGTCAAAAAAAAAACAACAAAAAACCAAACATCCTGACTGATTTAAAGATCATCTCATTTAAAAACAAGTGGTAAAACTAATTTAATTGTCTGTAATTTCTTTATTATATGTTTCAGAAGACTTTTAATCCAAATTATGAATGGAATACTTTTCAAATCAATGATAATAGCTGTTGGCTATTGAGCTATAACTATGTGCCAGGCATTGTACTAAATAATTTATATGTTTTGGCTCATTTAAAGTGAAAAATCATATTATAAGTTAAATATTTGTAGATGAGGAAACTGAGGCATGAAAGAGTTTAAATTGCCTATATGAGGCATATAGCTAGCAGGTGGCAGAGTTAGAATTCAATCCCCAAGACCAGGCTTTTAACTTACTAAGCCATACTCAGACCTTGACTTTGGGGAAACCTATTCTCATGATCGTTTAGGTCTTTATTCTGAATATCCTAAAATAGCCCTTAGAGGACACATTTGCAGATGCAGATTTTGAGATATTAGAGGAATTAAAAATTTTAGTAATGCTTGTGTAATAAATGGGGTGAAAAAGGCATGGTGGTATGGTTAGAATATAATTTGGCTGTGTGAACACAATTCACCCCACTGTCTTTGAGGTCAGTGAGTTCTGTTTGCTGCTCCGCCTTCCTGGTATCCCTAGGCATCCTGCCTTTCCATCTTTGACCTTGTCATCATCAATTACCATGTTCTGGAAACCCAGATGTTGCCTTGTCTGATTAGCCTCACTCTGCTCTATGAGGAACGATCCTCTACGTTTCTGTAGAGGCCTATAACTCACCAAAAGTCTTCTCTTCTGTGATCTAATTTAGTCCTTTCAACCACCCTATGAGATGGGCTATCGTACTCATTTTCCTTATGATTTAGGTACTTAGATGTCAATTTACTTTAAGTTAACTTGCACTTGTAAGTGTGGTGCCTTAGGAGTGATTTTTGGTTCTATCTTACAAAGGTTGCTGAACTTACCACTGGACTACAAGCTTCATCAAGAGAAGAGTTGATTATGAATTTTATGTGCTTGACTTTCCTATAACAATGCCTCCTGTTGGTACACGGTGATTTCTCAAGGAAAAAAAAACTTTATTAAATTAATATCTGAAACAATGAAACGTATAGTTACTTTTAGTGATGTGGAACTGGCACTGGCTTTCCAGAGTTGACTGTTAAATATTCAGGAATTTTGTTAGCCTGTTGCTAAATTGTTGATAGTTTGAAATATGTGGTAAGCTTATACCACGAAAACTGGCAAAGCCTGCTTATCAGGGTTTCCCTCCATCCACTTCTACCTGCAGAAGAGCTAATTTATCTTGTGACTTCTGTCTAAAACCTTTCCTTTGGTCTACAGGCAAATGTTCTTTGTGGATTAGCTAATAATCATGGCCCCAGGGTGGGGGGAAGGTGGAGTTGACATCACATGGAGATCAGTCTCCAAGTCTTTACTGTCCTGAGACTGAGCAAAATATGACAGTTTATGTTCACAGTAGAAAACCAAACTACAGAAAACTGTCAGAGGAAACTTGATCAGGAAGCCAGAATAGGCATCACTGGAGAGCTGGCTCCTTCCCTACTCCAGCCTGTGACTCTCCTCTCCATTCATCTTTGATTAAATCAGTAAGCTGATCAAGCTGTGCTAACAGGGGTCTCAGAGACTGTGACAGAATACTTTGTGTTGCAGGTAAAAGAATTCCTGATTAAAAGTTGTCTATGGGGCTTCTGATTGGCTCAGTGGGTTAAGCCTCTGCCTTCGGCTCAGGTCATGATCTCAGGGTCCTGGGGATGGAGCCCCGAATCAGGCTCCCTGCTCAGTGGGGAGCCTGCTTCTCTCCCTCTCTCTCTCTCTACCTACTTGTGATCTCTCTCTCTGTCAAAAAAAAAAAAAAGTTGTCTAAACCACATGGATCTTTATTGTTTATCAATGGCTTCAGTGATCCTGTTTTGTTTTACTTTTCTCACACCCTCAGTGTGTGAGTAATGTTTCCCTTTCTGTCTGCAAGGAGGTTTTGATAGATCCAAAGAACGGGAAATTAATTCACCACATAAACCTTCAGAAATATCCTGGATTTATGCTAGAAAGCCCCCCTTTTTTCTAATTTCCTGAAGTAATATTCTCACGGAATATTAAAGATAGCCTAATGGTAAAAATAATTTTAAGGTATTCATTTCCAGTTAGTAAGAAACTCTAGTGATTCTTTGTGATGAGAAGTTAATTAAGGAAGCCAGCAACCCAAGACCATCATAGAAGCTATACTAAGAACTCAAAGAAATACACTGCAAGAAGAAGCAAAAGTTTTCATTACGTTTCAAGGCACTAAAGTGCTATTTAAGTGGAATTGAAGGCTCAAATGGCCACAGTTATGTAATGTTGCAAGTTTTTTCACATGAAAAAATATTTTTACTTTTATGGCAAGCAAAATTAGATGAAGCTGCCATATGAGACAGGATATCTATAATGGTAGGAATTAGTGAGCACCCCTGTCGTAAGGGATTTGTTCTTCCTGATTTCCCATTGCTAGCACGGTACCTGACATAATGTTTGAGCGTTGACTGAGAAGAAAAGTCAGGGAAGGATGTAGATAGAACTATAGCACTAGGTGGGAATTGGCCTTAGTGGAAGGAGCCCAGGCACTGGTTATCAGAACTGAGGTAAATAGGCTTCAGATGGAGTTGGGGGTAGCAAGTGTTCGGACCGAAATTTGTCTCATTTGCTTCAGGACGAGCAGAATTGGCCCCAGAATGTGGTGAAATAACTATGAAGGCCAGAGGACGTCAGGGATGGATCATTATCCCCACTTTCCTTTGTAGGGTCAGCTTTTTGGCTTAATCTCTTGGATAACAAATATTACTTCTCCCATGTTACTGGTTGAAATGAAGCAGTGAAACAACTGAAGTTATTCCCAGGTGGCTAATATTTGTATATATTGGCTTAATTGGCTGTTTCGTAATCCTTTTGAGAAGAGGGCAGTCCATACAAATAGAAGGCTTGGTGAGAGGGCTGTCATAGTGTTTATGCCAGCTGTACCATCAGCTTCAGATACGTTGGGAAGGCCTTCCATGCCAAGGTGGTTCAGAAAATAGCACCACACAGGATCTAGGATACAAAGAAAGTCTTGTAATCTTTCTGTAAGATTTCTGTTTTTTTAAATAAAATGATATTCGATGTGTGAGTACATATGATACAATTTTTTTTGAAATCTGTCTTCAGTACATCAGAAATGAAAATGTCCTTTGAAGATGTTAAACATCAAAATTCATTTTCATATCAAAAACTACCATCCTTTCTTAGAACACAATAGATTTCGTCTTTTTTTGTAGAAGTCCTCATAGACTCTAGTCACAGAGTAAAGAGAAAGAAGAGTATAAATGCAAGTAATTTAATAACTCTATTATAGTTTCACAATTCCACTCATCCTAAGTGAGTTATACACATATAGTAAAGATTGAAGGCACATCTTTGCGAAGGATAGTGGCTTCCTTCCAACAAATTTAATTTATATAATTAAACTTCAAGTTATGCTTTGGAGGCTTTTATATTAAATGCATATGTTCAAGTTAGTAGTACGGTGACTTTATTTTACAGATTTTGAATTCTTTCCTTTCTAGGGAAGCATCACCTCTTTCACAAGGAAAATGTGAAAGGCCAACTCTGCAGAATTTTATAAACATTGCTATGGGTTTAAGGTTGTACTGTTTTGTATTCCATGAATTTGTTATTGAGTTTCATAGACTCTGACACTCAAAGGAAATGTCTCTTAAATATTACCTCTTACTGAATAATACATTGCCTTTTTTTAAAAAGGCAATATATGAGAACATGAAATAGTATCTTGGACTATAAGTAAAACTCAAGGACAATAATAAGTAATAATAACTAGATGGTAATCTCTTTGAGTTCAGAATCCTTGTTTAATAATTATTTCCCTCTCCATCTTTCTCCTCCTCCTCTTTATACATCTTCCTTTTCCCCCTTCTTTTCCTTTAATTAAATCCTATACAGCAAGTGGATTTGCATATTATAACCACTTACAAATAGCTTTTGAATAATGAGTGGACACATAGATCTTCTTATCCTTCCCCAAATCTGGCTCACCCTGTCAGATGTGCTGAGTGATTGATAAGCATTTGTTGAATGAAGTTTTTGAATTAAACACCTTCCCCTCTCCCCCAGCAGGTTCAGGCTCATAACTCTGAGGCTTATACTGTACAGAACAAGAAGCTATCAAAATATTGTTGAGTAAGGGTTTTGATGGGATCACCTGAGTAAATAAAGAAGAGTCATTTAGAATTAATACAATGGTATGCAAATAAATACTAGGAAAGGGTTTGAAATTAATTTGTTCACCCAAGTAGATGATTTTCCTCTTACTGTTTTATACATAATTTTTTATGGATGGGTTTTAACATATATTTACTTCCCAACATCTAGCCATTTTTACCACTATCATGATTTTTAGATATACTTGCTTACCACCTGTACAGTTATTACTCAATATTTTCTTTAAATTGATTCACTTTGTATTCTAAATTTATTTTAAGAGAAAACTTTATATTAGTACTGTGAATAGAAAACCAGTATTCTCTGTTGAAAACAGAAGGCAACTATAAAAATAAATATAATGTGGGACGCCTGGGTGGCTCAGTTGGTTGGACAACTGCCTTCGGCTCAGGTCATGATCCCAGAGACCCGGGATCGAGTCCCGCATCGGGCTCCCAGCTCCATGGGGAGTCTGCTTCCCCCTCTGACTTTCTCCTCGCTCATGCTGTCTCACTGCCTCTCTCTCAAATAAATAAATAAAATCTTTAAAAAATAAATAAATAAATAAATAAATAAATAAATATAATGTGATGAAAATGACATTATTAAATTATGGTCAGCTTCTGTTGCCTGGAGAAAGAATGAGCTTGGGATAAATTTTCTTAAAGAGAGAGTTGGCAACTGTTAGAGAAGTTGGAGACTTATAGGCACTGAACTGAGTCCTTTGTCTGTGCCATGTTATTTATAAGGATTGAAAAATCATCCAAAGAAGAATAACTTCTCTTTACATTGGGTCAAATATAAGCTTCAAGAAAGGGGGAAAAAAGTCAAATTTTTCACAATTCCAAACTAGTGGGGCTTAATTTGTGAAATTTTAGTTCTCTGTAATTTCTATGATAAAGTTAAAACATTCTATTCTTTTAAAATTTCATTTAAAACATTTGACTTAAGACAAACAAAATTAAGAATATAATTTTAGGAGCAACTACGTGGCTCATTCGGTTCCATGTCTGACTCTAGAATATGGCTCAGATCATGATTTCAGGGTCATGAGATTGAACCCTGCTTTGGGCTCTGCACTCAGTTTAGCAGGGAATTTGCTTGGGAGTCTCCCTTTGCCACCCACCTTGATGTGTTCCCATGCTCTATCTAAAATAAATAAATCTTAAAAAAGAAAAAAAAGGGAATATAACCTTATAGTGAAACTTCCATTTTCCTTCCATGATTTTTTTTTTCCCTGTCCAATGGGTCATATAAGTCATGTTTAGGATTTCTATGAAGGTACCATGTGCTGGGAGTTAGGTTTATGCTTTCTGTATCATTAATGCTTTATAGGCAATGTCACTATAGGTAGTATCCATGAAACTATGACATTTGGGAGAGTAAAATATTATGAATACTTTAGTGTCATATGGAACTCAGCCAGCAGAGAATAGGTCTAAATGATCAAAATTCCAAATTGATGTAGTCATGGATAATGAGTGTTAGTATATAAGTTTTGAAATATTTCATTTTTTAGTGATTGCTTTGGACTGGTTATCTCAACATTGATAAAGATCATTTTAGGTCATATCTGAAATACAGTCAGATCGTCCTCTTGATTGAATGACTTGATTTCTTAACAGGTAAAGTAATAGTCTATCAATTCTATCAACCCCCTGGTGGTCAGTCACTTTAATCCAAGTCAAAATGATTTTGTGCAGAGATGGAAAAGAAAACTTGTAAGTTCTGCATCATTGATCTCCTCTGTTACTTCAGGAAAAGCTATGTGGCTCAAAACTCAGCCTAGAAAATTTAAATAAGGAAGAAGGCAAGTGAAAGATATGATTTAGAAATCTGAGATGGTGGTGACATGTGTTTTATAATGCTTTCAGATGAGGGTATCATAAATGATTTATCTCACTGATACATATAGAAAAATATTTGAAATTCTGAAAAAGTCAAAGCAGTTGACTTTTCAGTTGCTTTTTTTTTTTTTTTTTTGGATGAACAACAAAATACTCTACCTATGCTACATGGAAGGCAACCTACAAATATATGGAAAATGCTCTCATGACTAATGATTAATGCTTTATAGTAATTGGGAACAGAAGATGTTTTTAAAGTGATCTTAGAATTTTTAAATATTATTTTATTCTACTAATTGATTTAAGACTAACAAATTTAACTCAAATCAAGCATAAATGCTATTACAAGACAAAAACAAGAATTAGGTAAGTGTTTTAATAGTTAATCTGAACAAACACTAAGAGATAAAATTTCAACATAAAAACAAAAATAGTTTTAAATAATTTAGAGAACAGCACATAGTTTTCAAAAATACATCAGAGACAATTTAGTACCCAGGTCCTGAGGCATGAAAGAGAATTTTAATAGTGCTGTAGTTATTAACATGAATTTGTTTTAATGTGTGGATGGTTGAAATTTTGGCCTGTTTACCTTCTTCCTTCATATCCTCATGTCCAGTGTTTCTAAGATTTTCTAGAAGGAAGCTTATTATTTGAATCACTCAGATGTAAAGTGGAGAAAGATGAGGGTTATAGTTAAAATTCTTCTTATCTATCAACTTAACGTTAAAAGGTTATGTTTAACCCTAGCTAGATATCTGGATCCATATGAGTAGTTCCAGAAAGAAGCCATTTATTCTTTGTACCATAAAATCAAATGCATCTTTGAAGCCTCTGCCTGAAAGATTAAAATGAAAAACACTGGTAGGGTCTATACCTCTTAGTTTGACTTTCTTTTCTTGCTTGTCTTTCTTTGCTTCATTTTCTTTATACTTCATATCAAATCCAAAGAAACAATTAACTTGGACAAGCAGTGTGGGTGATCTTCAAAAATTGGGTGCCTACTCCAAATTTAAAAGGATTTGGTGCAGTGGTTCCTTTAGGTATTAAAAGGTGTCTTATGGCAGTATAGAAGCCTGGCAGTGTTCTAAAAATTCATTGTTAAATCTGCAGGAGTTATTGAAAGTTAGAGACTTTAACAATAGCTCTGTTATAATGAATTCTATATTGGGGCATCTTTGACTTGAGTCCTGTAATCTTAATGGAGTTGCTTGAGCAATAGCTATGTGTATAGATTTCTGTTAAGGAGATACTTGATAACATATTCTAAGACACAGTTTCATTTGGCATCTTTATAAAAGCCATGAAAAGCATTCCATAACTATGACTATAAGAAAATTATCTTGGCCTGGAATATTCCAAGAATCTGAACAAAGTTATTCTCCTTTATTAAGATGTTAATCCTTACCATATTACCCTGTGGTTGTCTGAAAGAATTCACTAATGATAAAACATTGCTAGAAGTCAAAAGTTAATAGTAAAATTAATGAAAAAAGTTATTAATATAAAGTAAAGCAGAGTGATGGAAAGAATCAAGGATTCTTCCCTATGGGATAAAATGTTTTCTTGTGGGAGGATTAACATTTTTTAAGAAATAAAGCATCAAATGGCACTAGAAACCTTTATACTTTTACCACCCATATTGAGATAAAAATCTCTCTTATGGTCATGAGTGATCACTGCATTCTGTGTTTTTTAAAAGGTGTGAGTGGGGATGCCTGGGTGGTTAAGCCGCTGACTTTGGCTCAGGTCATGATCCCGGGGTCCTGGGATCGAGTCCCGCATCGGTCTCTCCTCAGTGGGGAGCCTGCTTTTCTCTCTGCCTCTGCCTGCCTCTCTGTTTGCTTGTGTGCTCTGTCTCTCTATCTTCTGTCTCTCTCTGACAAATAAATGAACAAAAAATCTTAAAAAAAATAAAAGGTGTGAGTGATGTTTTTAAAAATTATTTATTTATTTGACAGAGATTACAGGTAGGCAGAGAGAGAGAGAGAATCAGGCTCCCCACTGAGCAGAGAGCCCAACGTGGGGCTCGATCCCGGGACCCTGAGACCATGACCCGAGCCGAAGGCAGAGGCTTAACCCACTGAGCCACCCAGGCGCCCCAAGGTGTGAGTGATTTTTAAATAAAAATGACAATCCATTCTCTTAAGTGAAAACAACTGCTGTATCTACCATACAAACTCATAATTTGTATTATTTTCAAATACAAATAGTTCTGAAATAATCTGGGGAAAGTGATGGTCCTTAAAAGAAGAAGATGGAGGGGAAAAAAAGAGGCTAAATAATTTGCGGCTCTCCATCTTTGCTAGAAAGAGAAGTTGTGATTTTTTCTCTCTGAGAAAGACTCTTAGAGATCTACCTGCTACCAAAGATGCCAGTGTCTACCCTAATCTACTTGACTTAAGCTGGCCAAATACAATGAAACAATAGATAGATAGATTATAAGGGATTGGCTCACAAAAGGATTATGGAAACTGAGCAGTCCCAAGATTTGCAGTCTGAAGACCTGCCTGAGAACAGTTGCAATCTGAGAAGCGTGAGAATCTCATGGGTGAGTTCCAGCTCTACATTGTTAGGCAGAGAGAGCAGATTCTCTCTTGCTCAGCCTTTTGATGTTTTCATACTTTCAGTGCATTAGATGAGGCTTCACTCCATTGGGAAGGGCAATCTGCTTTACTCAGTCTATCAACTCACATATCAGTTTCATTCAGAAATACCTTCAGAGTCATACCCAGAATAGTGTTTAGGTCTCTAGACACCCTGTGATGCAGTCAAGTTGACACGTACATTTAACCGTCATAATTATGCTTTAACATTTATTTAAAACCATGTCGAAGGTTTTTAGCCCCCATAAGTTGCTGGAACTTTCTGTTCAAGGGGAACAGTGAGGAGGGGTTGGGAAGGCTGAATTGATAGAAACAGCTACACGTTGGGTACCACTGCATCATGTCATCGTGTGATTGCAATATGCTTGTTCTTCTGGAAGAGGTGCTTTAGAGGTGACAGAGTCCCCAGGGAGGGTCATGTATGCATGTAGACAGCGACAGGCTGGCATGAATATGCTGAATGATAGTAGATGAGGAAGAAGGGACACTAGAAAATGGGAAAATGACGAGGTTGGACATTGCCTAAATTAAAATTTCACCCAGTTTATACTTTCCTCACATAGAAGACAAAGTAGTTGTCATTTAACCCCTTCAGAAACTTGCCCTCCCCAGGCTGACAGTGAGCTGAACCAGCCATGTTGTTTCAGCAGACAAAGAACATTCCTTCATTTATTCAAGAAATAATCTCTTGAGCACTTCCTATGGGGCCAGTATTAGTTTCAGCAGGCATGGGGCTCTAGCAGTAAATACAGCAGAGTTCCTACTTCAAGGGTTACATTTTAGTGGAGAAGACTGCCAACTGACAGATAAAGAGAAGAATAACTACGTATGTTGTAAAGAAAAGGAAGATGAATCAAGAAACAGTGTGATAAGAAGATGGGGTCGGTGACATTTTTACTTAGGCTAGACAGACAAGGCATCTGTGAAACAGTGATGTTGGAGAGGTATTTGGATGATGTAAGGGATCCATTTATGTGAAGGTATTAGGGAAGAGAATTCCAGGGAACAGCATGTGAAAGTGACCTGGGAAAAATGGAAATTCTGTGTGTTTGTGGAGGCAAGAAGGTGGATATGGCTGGAATGGAGTGAGCAGGAGATGAAGTCGAAGTCGTAGGCAAAGGCCAGATCATGTGGAACCTATGGGCCATGTAAGCAGTTAAAATCTTTTAAGAATCAATGGATTCCTATTATAGTTTTCAGCAGAGGAATGATACAATCTAATCTACATTTTTTGAGAGTTCAATTTGGTTCTTTAATGGAGAATAGATTACAGGGAACAAGAAGGGAAGCAGGGAGTCTAGTTATTAGGCCATTGTTGTTGTCTGGGTGAAAGATGATATAGTTTGGACTAAGGTGATTGCACTGGAAGTGATGATAAATGTTGGATTTGCAATATTTTGAAGGTAAAACCCACAGAATTTGCGAATAATTTGGATCAGGGTTGAGGAAAAGGGTAATTAAAACTATTTGGTAATCAAAATGATGAATAATCAAACAATACACTTAGATTTTTGGCTTGAAAAACAGTAAATGATTGTACTGGTAACTGAGATGAGGGTGATGGGAGAGGTTCAAATTCACTAAAGATAGAAATAAAGAGTTGTACTTTGGCCATTAGTTTAAGAGGTCTATCAGACAAACTACTGGAAATGTTAAATAGGCAGTAGTAGGATATCAAGAGTTGTAGCTTAGGGCACAGGGGAGAGCCTAGAAATGGAATACAAAGACTAGAATATGGACGTAAAGATTATATAGTATCTATATGGTTTGGGAATAATCAGCATACTGCTAATTACATAATGCCAAAGAAGTAGATAAGGTTATCTAGGAAGAAATAGGTATAAAGAAGAGATGGCAGCCAAGGACTGAACTCTAGGGAGTGCTAACACTGAGAGCAGGAGGAGTCAGCAATGGAAACAGAAAAAAAAAAAATGCCAAAGAATTAAGAGGAAAACCAGGAAAGTGCTCTTCAGTCTGAACTAAAGTAAAGTGAATACTTAAAAGTAAGTATTTCAAGAACAAGGCTATTACCCATTAGGCTAACACTTTTGAGAAGTTTAGTTAATTTGGTAACAGGGCAACATAGAGGTTGTTGATGACCTTGACTTGAGCAGTTCCATGGGAGTGGTGGACACAGAGCCTGATTGGAGTTAAGAATGTACAGGAATTAGTAGAGACAGTTTTTATCCCAAATGAGAAGCAGAGAAATGAGCAGAAGCTGGAGGGGCAAATAGGATCAAGGAAGTTTGTTTTATTTGTTTGTTTTTTCAAATTGAGAGACTTTTTTTTTTTTTTTTTTTTATAGTGTGTTTCCGTGCTAATGGAAATGATACATTTGAGAGGGTAAAACTGAGTGAGGAGGGCGTGGAAACAGAGGGGAAGAATACCAGTAGCAAAATGCTGAGAAGGTTAAGAAGGGGTGGAATCTAGAACACAGTGGAGGATGGGTTAAAATGGACCAAGGAGAGTCAGCTATGGTATCTGGGCTAAAGACAGAATGGATGGGTCAGATGCAAGTAGGTTAGAAGATTCAGTGAGGGGAAAATGAGGACTTTTTTCAGATTGCTTTTAGTTTTTAGTGAAACAGAAGTCAAGGTCATCAGTCAAGAATGAGAAGGAGAGGAAGAAGGCAGTTTTGAAGGTTTGAGGTGAGAGGAAAATATGCAAAGCAAATTTTTGGCTGAATGGGAAAAACAATTTACTGTGGAAACAGAAGAATGCTGGATGGTAATGAGGTCTTTCTTGAGATTTGTGGTCATAAATTTATTTTAAGAAAATGAAGAATTTTCTTAAAATTCTTTCTTAAGAAGTTTATATGAGATTAAGTAGCTCAAGTTAATGTTCTTTTCCCACCATTTTCAGCTGTCGGGGTCAAGTGTGAAGTAGATAGAAAGTTGGGTTTTAAACAGATTTTGGATTGTGCTAGGTGAACACAGTGGAGAAAAAGAGAACTATGAATATTTGAGTTACTAAAAATAGTGTCTAGAGTAGTGGTTGAGGGGTTTAGAGTGAGTCAGTTGTTAAAACCCTAAATGAAATGCAAGGGAGTGATTGAGAAGAGAGTAGATAATTTTAAGAGACTCATTGCAAATACAGTTGTACTTGGCAAAGTCACTTAGATCTGCAACTTAGTGGAAATTATGTCTGGTCAAGAGAGTTCATAGCCTGACCTTAGGGTGTTTAAAACAATATCATTATAACCATAAATGAGCTTATAATTTTATTTTTTATTTTTAGTACTTCTACTGTGCAAAGCCACACATTATCTGGAACAAAGAGAAAGCACAGCCTATGTCTTTGGGGAATTGACATTCTGCTAATAGTGATCTGGCAGAAGAGATAATTATATGTAGAAAATGATTCACAATTGTTCTGTTAAGTAGATATGTTTAAGTGGGAAAGCAACAGGCACACGAAGTTGTTTCCCTGCTCTTGTAGAGCAGGATGTAAATATTTATGGAATACAGGCCTCTTTTAATCAGTAGCACAGTTGGGCCTCTGTAAATATGGAGTTCTCTTTCAAATACTTCAAATTGGAGACAAATATCAGGCAAAATCACTGACAGTAAAATTCTCATATATCAGGTATAAGCAGATATTCTCAAGAATTCATGTATTTGATTTGTGATCAGTGCAAATGAATGATGATTTTTCTCTCTCCTCCTCTTCTTTCTTCTTTTGTAGTGATTAAGTAACTAGGAAAATGATAAAATAGTATTTAGCAAATCCATGGTCCCTTCCACCCTCCCTTTCTTTATATTAATGATGATGGTATTGCTTTTATAAAAGTAAAATGTGATAAAATGTGTTTATCTTTTTTTTTTTTTATTTCATGTGCCCTTTCAATCTACAGGTTTATTATTCTCTTAATACAAGAGAAGTTTGTGCTATATCTGTAAATACAGTTCTGTTGTATTTGCTGTGTTCTCTACCTTTTCTGCCTTCTATACATATTACTTTTCTTATCATTGGTTTAGTGTCTGTATTTTTTCTCTGCATTCACTGTGATTTTCTCAAATGTTTCTCTAGTGAGTAATTCAGTTTGCAACTTTGTCTATTCAGCTCTTTGATCTTAATAATTTGTTATTTTATCAAGTGTTCTTTTGACCCTCACTTGTTTCCTTACCTCTGCAATCTTTCTTTTTGTTTCATTTTGTTGTCTCATCATATGGTTCTTGAGCTTGTTTAATTGAATTCATATCAAAATAACTTATAGTATACTTAGTGAATTTTCTTAAAACTCTTTCTTAAAAATTAAGAACAACTAATAAAAAGAGGTGCTCTTATTGTAATTGTAATTGTTGATTGGATTCACCTAGTTTGAATACTTTTTATTCCTTAAGAGGATTATTTACTGAGCATGGAGGGCCACTATCTTCCAAACAAATTGTTTAAAATGAACTAAATATTTAATTAACTTAGGCTTATATAGAGAAAAATCTGTAAATAAATGTCATATAGATATAACTACATGGTGTTTTGGGATTAACTGTCAGTTTCACTCATTAAAGCATTGGTGGAACCCTTAACCAAGGGAGGTAAAGAGGTTATTTTTGTCTGGTTGTAGTCGATCCTCTTCTGTTATCCTCCCAGTTCCCTTGCATTGACTGATCCTCTCCATGTCCCACGCTAATCTATACAAGCTTATGTTAGATTGGTTACTTTCAAGAACAAAACAAGATATAATTGTGAAAAATTGTCTGTCTGTCTACCAGTGTTTAAAGTTCAGACTTTGATATATTACTTCTCCATCAACTCAATTTCTATAGTTCAGTTATCCATTCTATTTGACACGATACAGTTCCACATAATAGGGATTGCTCTCAAAAGTTGTAGTACTCTTCCATTGTACAGGTTGCTAGATTTCTTGTCAAAAAATGTCTTTCTTTACTGTTGTGGAAGAGGTTTAAAAACTTTCTTTGCGTGGGTGGGAAGGGACTAATTTTCCATCTGGGTGCCACCTGTAAGAGCTCACACCTTTTCTCAGAAGAAATTTAATCTATAACAGCAAGCTATTTCATGTTATTTATTTTAGAGATTTTATTTATTTACTTGACAGAGAGCGAGAGAGAGAGATATCACAAGTAGGCAGAGAGGCAGGCAGAGAGAGAGGGGGAAGCAGGCTCCCTGCTGGGCAGAGAGCCTGATGCGGGGCTTGATCCCAGGACCCCAGGATCATGACCTGAGCCAAAGGCAGACGCTTAACCCACTGAGCCACCCAGGCCCCCCTATTTCATGTTCTTTTAAGAAATCCAAATCTCCATTCTCTGGGAGTTAAGTGTACAGATTCTTTAATGGGTTCTTTACCTAGGATGTTACTGTTTATAGAATCTATGCCACTTGTATTTAAAATTTGTTTAACAGAAGCAAGGTCAACAACAGTCAGTTATAAATTGCCCCATACTCATGAGGGACAGTTTGAAGAAAGCATATAGTGAGTAAATTGAATTTGATTATGTATTTGATTATTACCTAGCCTGTCAACTCACTCCAAGCAACTAGAGGACTAAAAAGTTAAGTGTCTCTGGCAGAGCAAT